>VMDO01014087.1:0-27428 GCA_007922755.1 Pedetes capensis | reverse complement strand
GACTCGCATCTCTCAATATGCACAAGAGTTAACTCAAAATGGATAAAAGATCTCAACATAAAACCAGAAACTTTAAAACTTATAGAAGACAAGATAGGGAATACACTTCATCATATAGACATAGGAAAGTATTTCCTTAATAAGACTCCAATTGCTCAAGAAGTTGCAACAAGAATAGATAAATGGGATTATGTGAAATTAAAAAGCTTCTGCACAGCAAAAGAAACAATTAACAGAGTCAAGGAAACTCCCACTGAATGGGAAAAATCTTCACATCCTATATGTCAGACAAAGGTCTAATTACCAGAATTTATAAAGAACTCAAGAAAAAAACTCCCAAGAAAACAAATACAACAACCCAATACACAAACAAACCCAATACACAAATGAGCAAAGGAACTGAGTAGACAGTTCTCAAGTGAAGAGGTCTATAAAACCATGAAACACATGAAAAAATGCTCAACATCCCTAGCCATTAGGGAGATGCAAATTAAAATAACTCTGAGATTTCACCTTACACCAGTAAGAATGGCCAAGATCAATAAAACAAATAGCAACATATGCTGGTGAGGTTGTGGAGAAAAGGGAACACCCTTACATTGTTGGTGGAGCTGGAAATTGGTCCAACCACTGTGGAAATCAATATGAAGGTATCTTAAAAACCTGAAAATAGATCAACTGTATGACCCAGCTATAACACTACTGGGAATTTACCCAAAGGGTGATGTGTCATCACACCACAGAGACACCTGCATCTCCATGTTCAATGCAGCACTTTTCACAATAGGAAGGATATGGAATCAACAAAAGTGTCCTTCAACAGAAGAATGGATTAAAAAAACTATGGTACATATACACAATGGAATACTACTCAGCAATCAAAAAGATGAAATAATGCCATTCGCAGCAAAATAGATGGAATTGGAGAAAATTTTTTTAAGTGAATGAACCCAAGCTCAGAAAGAGAAACACCACATGTTCTCACTCGTGTGGGAGCTGAATCAAAATTATAAGGAGGAAAAAATCCTATATAAAGGTTGGATCATAATAAAAGAAAAAAAAACTAAGAATGGTATTAGTATAGATGGTCTAGAAAATGCATGTAATAGTTCTGGCAAGGTAAAAAGAAAGCTCACTACAGAAAAAGTTTCTATCTTAAACAGAACTGGAACCCAAGGATATATAGAAAAATATTACCATAAAAAGACAAGTAAATGGTAGACAAGTCTTTGATGGGGGAGTGGAATGGGGGGAGGAAGCGCACAAGAGGGTAAGGGGGAACTTATATGAATAATGTACAACAAAATGCATATATGGAAATGTCACAATGAAAAGAATGTCAGAATGAATCACATTAAGTTATACATTAAAAATTTCCAATTATAAAAAGAAAAAAAGATTTAAGTAATCAATTCCAGCATATCTCACATGAATTGTTTTAGAATGTTAATAATACAACTTATATCAGCAAACCCTTACAATGGAGTCTTATTAATTAAAAAACTCTATACATGAATATTTTCCATAGGTTTCTGTCTACAGAGACTTTTTTTTCTTAGAGAATGTATTAGCTTTTCATTGTAGTGACAAAAATACCTGACATAATCAACTTAAGGGAGGAAGTATTTATTTTGTCTCATAGTTTCAGAGAGCTAAGTCCATGGTCACTTGGCTCCATTGATACTGGGCCCATGATGAGGCAGAACATTATTGCAATGGGGCTGTTCACTTCATGGTATACAGGAAGCAGAGATAAAAATAAAGGGACATGCCCTCCATGACCTACTCCCTCCAGCTAGGTCCCACCTTCTAAAGTTTCCAGAACTTTCCAAAATAGTGCCACCAGTTGGAGATCAAGTATTCAAAACAAGAACCTGTGGGGGACATTCCATAATCAAACCATAACATTCTTCCCTTGGCCCCCAAAGGCTCAGGCTTATATAATGATACAAAATATATTCAGTCCATCTCCATGAGTCCTGTTAGTCTTAACAGTTCTAATATTGTTCAAAAGCCCACATTCCAAGTCTCCTCTGAGACTCAAGGGAACTTTTAGTTGTGAGCTCCTGTAAAATGAAAAACAAGTTACAAACTTCCAAGATGCAATGACACAGAATAAATGTTCCAAATCCAAAAGGGAAGGATAGGAGACTAATAAGGAAAGATTGACCAAAGCAAGACCGAACCCCAGCAGGGCAAACATTAAGTCTGGGACATTTTTTGGCCTGATATGAGCTCCAAAGGGCTTGTGAAGGTTTTCAGGCTACATGGCCTCTCTCTTAGGTTGGCATCATTCATTGCCTGTGGCTTTCCTTGGTAAATGTTCCATGATTCTAGTATCTCCAACATCATGAAGTCCCATTGCAACTTACGTTTCAACATCACAGCTTTACACATTATCTCCTTTGGGGAAGCCTTCGGGGATCCTGATCCTGCTACACATTGGTTAGCCTCCCAGGCTTTCTTTAAAATCTCAGTGGAAGTCTCCATGACCCTGTAAATCTTGCATTCTGCATGCCTGAAAAACCTGCATCATATGGATGATTCCACAGTCTACTGCCAGCTCAAGCAGTAACCAAATACCCCTTGCATGATAGCTGCAATGGCCTCTGAGTGCCTGAAGTGGCTAAAGCTAGGAAAACAATTCCACAGGTTGTCTTACGCAAGTAGGTAACCCGGGGTCTCACTCTTCTCAAGAGAAAGTCTTCTGATTGAATTTATAATTTTATACCCTGGAGCCTGTGATGAGTGGGTTCTGTCTAATTCCTTAGATACCTTCAGGACATCTTTCCTGCCAGGTGCAGTGTCACATGTCTATAATCCTAGTGACTCAGGAGGTGGAAGTAAGGGTATTGCATAGAGGCAGCCCATGTAACTTAGTGAGACTCTGACTTAAAAAAATGGAGGGGAGGATCTAAGGGTGCATCCCAGTGGTACAGCACTTGCAAAGTACATGTGAGGCCCTGAGTTCAACCCTCAATTACAGAAAAAAAGATATCTTTCGTATTGACCTAGTGCAAAAGTATTTGGCTTCTTTTTAATAGCACTAATCTCATCTCACTCATTCCTTCCTTGTTCACCACTTTAAATATGATCCTTTTATGGCCATTCTGCATGTTTTTTAAATCCCTCTGTTCTGATTTTTGCTCCCAGGTCTCATTGTAAACCTGACTAAAAGCAGTCATCAATGATCATTCCACAGCCAGAATGCTATGCTGTCTTGAAATTTCCTTTGCTAAATTAATTAGTCTATCACCTTTAAACCCAACCCCCCACAAAGTTCCAGGACATGGACAAAATGTGGACAAAATATTTTCCAGAATGTAGCATGAATGGCCTTTAGTCCAATTCCCAATAGAGTCCTTATTCCCATCTAAAACCTCATCAGCTTAGTCTTTATTGTCACATTCCTATCAGCCTTCTGTCTTTGGAGCTCCCACCATTTTAAAGGAACAATTTAAAGGATTGAAAGATTTATTTTGACTCCCAGTTTCAGAGATTTCAGTTCATAGCTGCTTCATCCCTTGTAGTAAAACATCATTGTGGTGGGACCATGTGGTGGAGGAGCTTCTTCATGGTGGATGGGAAGCAGAGGAAGAGGCCAGGGAAAGCTGTATGGTTTAAGGGCCCACCCCCAATGACTACTTCCTCCAGGTAGGTCCCACCTCTCAAAGTTTCCAGAACTTCCCAAAATAGTGATACCAGCTGTGTTTCAAGCATTCAAAGCATGGGCCTGTGCAGGGCATTTCATATTCAAACCATAACAGAAAACCACTGCTATATTGTTAGGTAACTTCTGTGATGTAATCTATTTAAATACAATAGATAGCCTAAAATGAAAAAGTTTCCTTCTTATTTTTCAAACTTTAGTGTGTGTATGAATAACTGGAAGGGATTGTTTAAAAATATCATACCCCTAAATATTTGGATTCAACTTTCCTGAGAAAAGGCTAAGAAATCTGTATGTTTAATAGGCACCCCAAGTAATTGTGGTGGCATGAGGCTTCTCTCACAGCATTACTGCCTGATACAATTGCTTTTAAATCTAAATATAATTTTTCTAATCCTCTCCTTAACAGTGATTCCTCTGAGAACTAAATCAAAAGAGGACAAGAGAAGTGTAATTCACTCAAAATCTTTTCATCTAATAATTTGGGTTCACTTTGGTATTATACATAGTTACCAAATCAAAGGGAGTTGAACTGAAATTTGAATAATGAAGAGAAAGTAATTAAGAAGGGAACTAATTAAATGGGAGTCTCCAGTGGTGAAACAAAAGATCTAAAATCAGAGACACTTGCATAGCCCTGGAAGGACAGGTATTTCTCACCGAGGAAGTGGTGGTATTTCATTTAAATCAGAACAAACCCAGATTAGAGTCTTGTGGGCCCCTTAGGGATAGAAGATAAGCAAGGGGTTCAGTACCCTCAACTAGAAGGCATCCAAACCATGATCTGGGAACAGAGGGTTTGTTAAATTTTAAAAATTTAAAATTTTTGTTGTTTAGTTTTTAAACTAGCAGAGCTAGAATTATTACTGGGTTCTGGTAAAGTTGGGAAAGGCTGATTGGAAGGCATGAGATTCTTATCCAGAGCACAGAAAGTAGAGCTGGGCAGACCAGGGAAAGAGATTGAGGAAGTGCCTAAAGGAAAGTGTGTACAGAATGCCTGCAGAAGGATAAAGATGTCAGCTTTTTGGAGCAGGAGCCAGGATCAAAGTGCAAGGATGGCAATGTGTGACAGGCACAGCTCAATGTATCTTCCCAACACCCTTATCAAATATTGTTAATTGATTCCAGATTGTTCCTGCTGGTATATCTTAGAATACTTTACAAGACTGTATAGTATGCTACTACCATTTGATCAGAGTTGGCATATGATGTGAATTCAATGTACTGAGAAGTACTTGTAAATAAAAATAATTGTACAGGCAGTGTGGTGTTCAATTCTGAATGCTACTATGTTAGTTTTCTGTTGCTGTGAGAGGGATAATTTATTTTGGCTCTTGGTTTCAGTCCATCATGGCAGGAAGGAGCAGAGAAGCTCACCTTATGGTTGTCACGAGAGAGAGAGAGAGAGAGAGAGAGAGAGAGAGAGAGAGAGAGAGAGAAGGAGAATGCAAATGCCTGGGGAAGTGGGCTTTCTCATTTTGTGTGGAGGGGGCCTTTCTCATTTTTCCCCTTTTATTCCATCCAGGCACCTAGCCTATGGACTGGTGGTAACCACATTCAGGATGAGTTTTTGCCCCATTAGTTGATCCTCTCTCGAAATGCCCTCATAGACACACAGAGATGTGCTTTACAATCTCTTAAACACTTCTCATTCCAATCAAATTGATTATCAAGATTAACCATCACAGTTATGGATATTTGTCTGGCCTCAAGGATGAACTGATGCTATTACCTTTTAAAAATATATTGTGGATAGCTGGGTGTGGTGATGCATGCCTGTAATTTCAGCATTTGGGAGGTTGAGGCAGGAGGGTCATGATTTCAAGGCCAGCCTGAACTATACAGTGAGACCATGTCTTACACACACACACACACACAGACACACGGGGTACCAAAAAATGTATATACGTTTTAAGAGATGTTATTTATATATTATTTTTCAAAACTGAATTGAATTGTAGTAGCAATGTGTAGTATGATGTTCTGGATTATATTTCTACTATCACATCAGAACAAGCATACAACACATTCTAAAAACAACAGAATGGAAAACTTTCGTCCCCGGGGGTGTATGCATTTTTGTCACCGTGTGTGTGTGTGTGTATGTGTGTGTGTGTGTGTGTGTGTGTGTACATACACACTATATATATAGATAGATAGAGATTGGGGAAATAGGTATACATATATATGAATACATTGGTATATGTACCTGTTGCTGCAAAGCATATGTTCTTTTTTCTTTTCTTTCCTTTCGTTTCCTTTCCTTTCCTTTCTTTTCTTTTCCTTTTTTATTTTTCAGTATTGGAGGGTTGAACATAGGGCCAGTGTATATTTTTAAGAGTTCTGCCAATGAGTTGAATCTGCAGCCCCTTTTTCTTTTTTTTTTTAAATCTTGAGACGGTCTCCTCTGGGCCCAAATTTGTGATCCTGCTTCTCTGCCTTCAGAGTTGCTGGGATTGCAAGTATGGGCTACTGCACCCAGTTTTTGGTTTTGTTTTGTTTTTGTTTTTGAGACAGAGTCTTAATATGCAGCCCAGGCTATCCTGGAACTTGCTATGTGGCCCAGGCTGGCCTCGAACATGCATCAGTCTTTCTGCCTCAGCCTCCTGAGAGGATATATTCTAAACAGAAGTTACTTCTTTAATAAAAAACAATGCTTTATGAAAAGGAATCAGTATAGTTAATTGAAGTTAGTTTGGCCAACATATCAAAGTACAAAGCTATGCTAATTGTTTTTAGGTGCTGTCAAGTTGGGTCTGACTCATAGTGGCCCTATGTACAACAGACAAAACACTACCTGACACTGTGCCATGCCTGCCACTATTATCAGTGCTTCTCTGCTATTCATAGGGCTTTCAATTGCTGATTGTTTTGGGAGTGGGTTGCTGGGTCCTTCTCCCAAGCCTACAGCACCTGGTGTTCCCAGGTGGTCTCCCATCCAAGTACTAACCAGGCCTGACCCTACTTAGCTTCTGAGATCTGACAGGATCAGACATCAGGGTAGTACAGCTGTACACCAGCATATGCCCATTCCAAGATTTAAATCAGAATGTCTTATTCTCAAAAAATTTTTTGAGTTTTTTCCTACATCAAACACAGAATTTTATTTATTTATTTATTTATTTTTTCAGTACTGGGGATTGAATCCAGGGCCTTGCACCTGCCTGCTTTGCAAGTGCTGGACCACTGAGCTACACCCCCAGCCCATTCTTTTACTTTTTTGAGACAGGGTCTCACTAAGTTATGCAGACTGCCTCTGGTCTCGAACTTGCGATCCTCCTGCCTCAGCTTCACGAGCCCCCGGGATTATAGGTGTGCGCCACCGTGCCCGGCTGAAACACAGAAAAGTTTATCCTTACTCCAAACTATTCAACACACCAAACATGAGTCCAGTGCTATGCAAACAACTATCAAGTACTGGAAGAATATTTAGAATATTCAAATTTCGTCTAAGCCCTGGAGAAATGTTTAGCTTTGGGGTCTCTTACTGGCAAAACTAAAAAAACTACCAGTGAGTAAAATTTGAGAATAAGGCATTCTGATTTAAATCTTAGAACTGCTGAAACTGAGGGAAAACCTCAATAAACCCTTTAGCTTCACCCCTTTAGCTTTTAGTTGCTTGCTTGTATCACCAATTTTAGAGGTTATTTAACTAAGCAACACACTCCCATTAACTTTGTTATAGATAATACTGCTGACATATAGATTACAATGATAATGGTTACCTAGGGTGTTTTTCAGGAATGTGGAGACCACACAATCTCAAATTGGTTGCAACCACTGACCCTTCAGTTGGGCCTGCATGGGTGATATTTTGCAAGTCAGGGGGCCAAAACTCCATCATGAGATCATGCTAATGGCATCATTTTCTCAACATGCACCCTATGAATAGCCATGAAGTTGGACTACGCATGTGTAGACTGCTGATGATGTCACTTTTCCTTACGTCCAGCCACTTTGACCTGTGTCTCAGATCATCTGCTTCTTTATCTGATAAATACCCCTAAACCCTATCTTCTTGGAGGCAAATTGGAGAGTTGAGCCTTCTGTCACCTCACATTTGGCCACCTCATGAATAAAGTCTTTTGTAAAACCCATCATTTTAATAATTGGTATACTGTGTGACAGGTAAAATTGAACCTGTTCAGGCAACACTTAACTTGTAGTGTATGAAAATCACATCCCTCCTAGCATATATTGTTTCTGTTAATTCAATTAACTCAATTCCTAATCTAACAGAGAGATTCATGTCACCTGCTTTTAACTCTCTAAATTCCCTTACTCAAAACATTTAGAAGTATATTTTGAAAACACAGTAGGACATATGTGTGTATGAAGCATATATGTGCTTGCTTACGTATTTTTATACTTCTATATATTGTAGATGCCTACATCTACACCATCCTGGTGTCTGATCTTGTCAGATCTCAGAAGCTGAGCAGGGTCAGTCTGGTTAGTACTTGAATGGGAGACCAGCTGGGAACACCAGGTGCTGTAAGCTTGAGGGAAGGACCTTGCAGCCCAGTCCCATAACAGTCAGCCACTGAAAACCCTGTGAATAGCAGAGAAGCACTGACAATAGTGCCAGGCATGGCACAGTATTGGGTAGTGTTTTGTTCTGTTGTACATAGGATCACTGAATCAGACCCAACTCAATGGCACCTAACAACAACAAAAACAGGAAATTTTATTCAGCAATATTTAGTTTCATGTAGGCATAGTGGTATACATGTCAGGTGCTGCCATAGAGGAAACACAGTGCTTGATAGACATAGTCTATTAACATAGTCTCATCATATTAAGACAACAACCTAGAAAGGTATGTTACGCTATGCTCATTATAAAGGAATCAAAACTAAGGCTCAGAGAAGTTAGTTTACGTGTTTAAGGAAACACAGAGGGTGAAAGTAGACTTGAACCTAGGTTTCCTTGTCTTTACATTTCCTAACCATAATCCAGGCCTTGTCTAGTGAAAGTGTGGGCCAGGGGCCAGTACCACTGACATCACCTGGGGGTTTTCTTGGAAAGGCAAGTCTCAGGTCTTATCCTGAAACTTCTGAGTCACGATCTACATTTTTAAAGGATACCTACATGAGTCCTGAGTCTGCAGCCATACCACTGTGGCATCTAATCCTGTCAGATCTCGGAAGCTAAGGAGAGCTGGGCCTGGTTAGCACTTGGATGGGAGACCACCTGGGATCACCAAGTACTATAGACTTGGGAGAAGGCCCTGGAAAACCCTATGAATAGCAGAGAAGCAGTAACAACAGTATTTCACCTGCTGTATGTAGGGTCCCTATGAGTTGGACACTGACTTGATGGCACCTAACAACAATAACAACAATATTCTGGTTGATCATTATCTGAGTTCTGTCTGCACATTAACACTGGGGAAGCCCTTATCACTTGAAAGCACAATCCATTTCCCCTAAGATGATTGTTCCTCATTGGGGGTAATGTCATCATATGGTGTTCTATCTGCCAAGCTCTGCTGTTCCTTAAATCCGAAGGCACTGTTTGTTAAGACAATGACCAGAGATTTTCAATAGCCTTTTCAAGGGTCTGGAGCAGCAATATTGTAAAAGCTAAAAGTAAGATACCTCAGAAAGGCTATTTCCCAGGTCCCTGTACATGAGTCCTGTACATTTTAAAATTTCAGAACCATTGATTTACATTGTTGTTTGGCAAAGATCTATCTATAATATAAGTTGTTATTAGGTGCCACTGAGTTGGATCCAACTCATCTCAACCCTATGTACAACAGACAAAACACTATCCAATACTGTGTCATGCCTGGAACTATTGTCAGTGCTTCTCTGTTATTCATAGGGTTTTCGATGGTGCATTGTTTCAGGAGTGGGCTGCCAGGTCCTTCTCCCAAGCCTACAGCACCTGATATTACCAGGTGGTCTCCCATTCAAGTACTCTCTAGGACCAATGCTGCTTAGCTTCCGAGATCTGACACCAGGGTGACATGGCCTTGGCTTCATTTAATTGATGGAAAAGTGCCTGGAACCGCAGAGCCCTGCAGGGTAATGACAGCATGGTGGAGCAGGATGACCAATGGGTAAGGAAATAGAAGGTTTGGATTTTAGTCATAGAAGAAAGGGAAAGAAGTAGAAAATAAGTTTCATGTTCAAAGTGACAGAGTAATAGGGCTAGGATTTGAATTGGAAGAGATTCTAAAGGTTGTCTACTCCAGGTTCCTACCAGATACATAAACCCTGTGTAAAGTAAGGCATGATGAGCAGTCCCTATGAGGGACAAAATCTAACATATTATTTCTGGGTTCAAAAATGTCCAACATACAATTCCTGTAACTCAGGACTGATTACATGATTCTGGTGTTCCCAGAGATTTGTTCATATCCTGTTTGAACTTTCTCTTGTGTGTCTAATTCCTGCTGAGTCTATCCCCACTCTGCCTTTTTTTCTCTTTCCTCTGCTTATTGTTCCTGTGTGGAAAGTTTAGCCTATCTACTTCTACTACTTTTTAAAAAAATTTAAATAACCTTTTAGTTGAAGCATAATATACAAATAGTAAAGTGCAGAAATTGTATGACAGATGGAATATTCATAAAGGGAACACTCCCTGTGACCATGACCTGATTTAAAAACCAGGATGTTGCCAGCACCCCAGAACCTCACCCAACCCATATAAATCCTTCTTCTAAAGTTGACCTCCATGCTGTTTTCTAATACAGGAGGCTAGTTCTGCCTGCGTTCAAATCTTATGTTTACTTAATTCTAGATTATTTATTCTTTTGTGTCTGACTTCTTTCACTCAAAAAAAATTTTTTTCTTACCAATAAAAGGTTTTATTTTGAACAATACTGGATGCAAATAATCTAATTTTTACTGACAACTTCTTTGGCATAAAGTCCTTGTTTTAATTTGACATATAGTTCTTCACCAATAATTCCTTCTCACAGGATTTCCTGGAGGACAGACCTTATTCCTAGTCTAGATGCCATACTGTAGGGGTCCCAGTATGTCAGTTTCCCCACCTACCCCACCCAAACCAAAAGAAAAAACTAATAGTAAAAAAGTCCCCCAATTTTTTTTACTCAAAATAGTTATTTTTTGAAAGGAGGAAAAATGCATTTGATGCATATTCTGGGTACTGACATGAGCTTAAAATTAATAGAGATATAATTATGGCAGGGAGCAAGAGGAATCTCCAATTAAACAGTGTTGCTCAAACCGTGGTCTGGTTGATCATTATCTGAGTTCTGTCTGCATTTTGACACTGGGGAAATCCTTATCACTTGAAAGCACAATTTCCCCTAAGATGATTGTTCCTCATTGGGGGTAATGTTATCATATGATGTTCTATCTGCCAAGCTCTGCTGTTCCTTAAATCTGAAGGCACTGTTTGTTAAGACAATGACTAGAGACTTTCAATAGCCTTTTCAAGGGTCTGGAACAGCAATATTATAAAAGCTAAAAGTAAGATACCTCAGAAAAGCTATCTCCCAGGTCCCTTGACTAGGACACACAACTAAACCTGTATATGCCTGTTTCCTGGCTTTTGTCTTTTTTTTTTTTTTTTTGTCACACCAATAACCTTTTCATTGTAAATACATTTTTGTGTGTGTTTCATTCTGACATGCATTTCATTGTGACATTTCCATATATGCATTTTGTTGTACATTGCACAGATAAGTTCCCCCTTACCCTCTTGGGCACTTCCTTCCCCATCCCACCCCCCCCACCAAAGACCTCTCTTCCATTTGTATGTCTTTTTGTGGTAATATTTTTCTATGTATCTTTGGATCCCAGATATGTTTAAGATCAAAACTTTTTCTGTAGTGAACTATCTTTTTACATTGTCAGTACTATTACATGAATTTTCTAGCCCATCCATATTATTACCATTCTTTGGTATTATTGGTGTTATTATAATTATTTCCAGAACTATTAAAGTTGGGCTGTTCACCCTGTCACTCAAAATTTTGATGGTGAGATTCAAACACAATGTGTATAGCACTGATCCGTTTATTCTTGTTGTTGTATAATATTCCATTACCTAAGTATACCACAGCCTGCAACAGTACCACTGTGGCATCCGATCCTGTCAGATCTCAGAAGCTAAGCAGGGACAGGCCTGGGTAGTACTTGGATGGGAGACCACCTGGGAACACCAGGTGCTGTAGGCTTGGGAGAAGGACTCGGCGACTCACTCCCAAAAGACAATCAGCCATCGAAAAACCCTATGAAAGGCAGAGAAGCACTGACAATAGTGTTTCTCCTGTTGTATGTAGGGTCACTATGAGTCAGATACCAACTCAATAGCACCTAATAACAACATATATGCCACAATTTGTTTATCTGTACTACCATTGTGTTGTTTCCAGTTTGGACTATCATGAATAGCATAATGCTGCCATGAACATTCTTGTGCATATCTTTAGGAGGATGTATGTATGTATTGCTGTTGTGTTGATTCCTAAAAGCAGTGGTGTTTCTAAGACTTGGATTAGTAGATAAGCCAAACAGCATTTCAGAGTGATGGTACCAATTTACACGCCCGTTAGTAATGTATGAGTTGCTTTACGCCCTAGCGAATACCTGGTGTTGTCACCGTCTTCCTTTTTATCCAGAGATTGCTAAAGAATCTAGGAAGCTGGAGCCTGAGTCTCAGATTTAGAAAAATAGAAATTATGATTGAATGATTAAATAGAGTTGCCATATTTAGAAAAACAAAAATAAACATGGGATACTCAGTTAAATTAGAATAAGCATGTCCCATGCCATACTAGAGGTATATTTTTAAAATATTTACTGTTTTTCTGAAATTTAAATATCATTAGGTATCCATGTTTTTATCTGAGAACTCTATTAAGAAACATTTGGGAGAATGACTTTGAGATAGAATTTACAACAGTGAATAACTGCTCCCTACATGTTTACAAGAGTGGAAAGGGATATGGAGGAATAAAAACAATGGCGCTTTGGAAGTTGTACAGGAAGCCCTCCTCCCATCCCCGGATACCGATCAGAGGCTGAAGGAAACCAATGGTAGCAGTCATTGATCTCAAAATTCTTAAAGGCATTTCCACAGGAAACACACAATCATTCATCTGTGGATACAGGAAGGAAAACTGAAATGTACTGAATTGCTTCCAGGCTCCAGGTCAAGTAGACTTACGTATGTGACCAGATTCTAGCCTTTTAACAGTCTTTTCTTGTTTTTCAAAATTCAGTATGTGAAGGTAAGCCATTCAGTCAGGTTCAAAGCCGTGTGAGAGAAAGCCAAAGTCCCTGCTCTTACATTCTATCAATTTCCCAGTCTTCTGGAATTCACAACAGGTTTGGTCAGTCCTCTACATCCACAGGTTTGCATCTGCAAACTCAACCAACACAGCTCAAAAAAACATTCAGAAAATGTTGTGCCTGTACTAAAAATGTAGACCTTTTTCCTTGTCACTATACCCTAAACAATAGAGTATAACAACCATTTACATAGGCTTTACACTGTATTAGGTATAACAAGTAATCTAGAGATGATTTAAAGCATATGAGAGGATGTGTGTAGGTTAGATGCAAATACTACACCATTTTATATAAAGGACTTGAGCATCCTTAGATTTTGGTATGGATGTGAGGTCCTGGAACCCATCCAACACAGTTGCTGGGAGATGAATGTAATACTTAGTGACTCCCCCAGATTGCACTGGGCTTTATCTTAAACAATTTGAGCTGCATTGATGGGATCAGTGGAAACAGCAGACTATCTCTCAGTTTGGGCTTCCTGGGGCTGTTAATTTCCCCACTTCTCTCCTTTCATTTCCCCCTTGTCTACTTCCTCTGGCTTTCAGCTTCCTATCAACAATTCCTGCAGCTGTAGCTCTGTGGCATCCGATCCAGTCAGATCTCGGAAGCTAAGCAGGGTCAGGCCTGGTTAGTACCTGGATGGGAGACCGCCTGGGAACACTGGAAGCTGTAGGCTTGGGAGAAGGACCTGGCAACCCCCTCCCCAAAATCAATCTGCCATTGAAAACCCTATGAACAGCAGAGAAGCACTGACAATAGTGTTTCGCCTGTTGTACAGAGGATCGCTATGAGTCGGATACCGACTCGATGGCACCTAACAACAACAACAACAACATCAACAATTCCTTGGGTCACGTCAACCCACTCACTTCTCATCAGGGTTCTTAAACTAATTTTTGGAACAAGAAAGTAAAATAAGGTCAACGGAAAAGGGCCTGCCTTTTGTCACCTGTGTCAGGCCATAGTTGAGGAAAGGGCTCCTTCTCCCTCATACACTTGAGTGAAGTAGAGATTAGTCACCCACCAGTATTATGGTATCCTGTACCTCCTATGGGCTGGAATTTAGCTCAGTTGGTAGAGCTCTGCTCTGCAGTCTCTGAGGTCCTAGGTTTGATTCCCAGCACCTCCAAAATGAGAGAAGTTAAGTAGGGTTGGGCCTGGTTAGTTCCCACCTGGGAACACCAGGTGCTGTAGGCTTGGGAGAAGGACCCAGCAACCCACTCCCCAGAGACAATTAGCCATTGAAAACCCTATGAATAGCATGAGAGAAGGACATTGCCATTCACTCCCAAGGCAATCCTGAAACAGCCATTGAAAACCCTATGAGGGTCACTAAGAGTTGGACACAACTTGACAGCACCTAACAACAACAACAACACCTTTATAGCCTCCTTCCCCCTGCAGGTCCCATCAGATCCTGTTCCTCTGAAGGATCTCCCTGCTTCTTGAGCTTCTCTAGAATCTAGAATCTCTGAGCTGGGCTTTTAGTCCTGGGACTAAGCCCTATCTGGGGCCATTTCTCTCTTTCATGCTCTTAGAACCTCTGGGTCTCTTAGAATTCCAGTTTCTGTATCACAATGTTGTTGTTGTTAGGTGTGTCAAGTCAGTGTCTGACTCATAGCGACTCTATATACAACAGGCAAAACACTACTGTCAGTGCTTCTCTGCTATTCATAGGGTTTTCAATGGCTAATTGTTTCTGGGGAGTGGGTTGCCGGGTCCTTCTCCCAAGCCAATAGCACCTGGTGTTCCCAGGCGGGAACTAACCAGGCCCAACCCTACTTAGCTTCTGAGATCTGATGGGATCGGACTCCACAATGGTATAGCTGCAGGCCTGTATCACAGTTGTTGTTGTTGTTGTTAGGTGCCGTCGAGTCGGTATCCAACTCATAGCGACCCTCATAGGGTTTTCAATGGCTGACTGTTTCGGGATTGCCTTGGGAGTGGATTGCCAGGCCCTTCTCCCATTTTTGTGGTACTGGGAATTGAACTCGGGACCTCAGAGACTGCAGTGCAGCACTCTACCAACTGAGCTAAATCCCAGCCTGTATCACAGTAGGACTGTCTAATATACCAATGATGTCCTGTCTGAAATTTTAGCCAAAAGAATGAATAATTTCCTCTATTTTACAATTGAGGAAATAATTTGCTTATGCAAATTAAAGAGTGATTGTCCATATTTGCAGGTATTGCATTTCCTACTTTAAGCTCAATGATTTCTACAAACAAAATACCACTCTAAACCATTTTTCTTCTTGCTAAAAGTGGTGCTCATGCCCGATAATGCATAAAATAGGAGCCCTCTCAGGAGGGTTTGTACTTTTGAGTCCAAGACTGGACATTTTTTATATCAGCAAAGTCTGGTTATCCTCCTTTCAAGAGAGGAAAAGGGACTTGGCTCACTAAGACATAGAATCTGGGGTTTGGGAGCAGATGAGATGATAAATTCGGTCCTTTGAAGCCTCCAGTGTCATTCTGGCATTGCTAACCTTTCTGGTGACCTGTCTACTAAGCTTCTTTCCTGCCTCCATCCTATAATGTATTAAGAGGGTGTCAGGCATGCATGGTCTAGGGGAAGGTTGCCTTTTCATACCCAATCCCCCTAGGCTGCTCTCTGAAGCTCTTTGCCACATGACCTGCCCTATTTTTCTAGTGTTCTTGATTTCTACTTCTTTATACTATCCAGCCACCACTCTGTAGGCACTCATTCTATATTGCTCCTGCTATCTGTTCCTGCTTCCCATCTCCCTCTCTACCTGCTAGCATCTCATCTTGAAGACAACCTCCTCCATGAAGCCATTCCTAATCCTCCAAGTTGGCTCTGTTTCTTGCTTCTCTGAACTTGCTGAAACTTTCCACTTGTGGTGAGGTGTCCACTGGATCACAGGCCAGGCTCTAATTATAGCATGGATGCTTGGCTCTCTCTGTCCTTTACTCTAATTGACAGTGACAGTATCTTCACTTCCTTCTTCCCAGAGTTGCTGAGACAGCCACAGGAAACTGAACTAACACCAAATATGAGATTGATGTGTGCATCATTTATATGCTTTTCTTCTTGACTTATTTGCAGGAATTTCTGAAGGCAGGTAACCAGGACTTGGCTGTCTTTGTGTCCCCAAGGATAGTGGCCTGTATGTAGCCTAGAAAATACCAAATGTTTACTACCTGCTTATTTATTCATTTATACCAGGAGTGTAATGATTTTCAACCAGGGGTGATTTTTAATGAGGGATAATGTTGCCCTCAAGGAGACAATATCTGGTGGTAGATTTGGTTGCCATAGCTCAGGGTAGTGAGTGAGGAGAGAACCACTGTTGGCATCTGGTGGACAAAAGCTAAGGCTGCTGTGAAACATCCTACAATGCACAGGACAGCCCCCAAGTTCCCCAAGTCCCAACAAGGAATACGTTTCCTCAAAAGTGTCAAGATTGAGAAATTCTGATTCATACATATGTCTTGTTCTTAAGATTTAAGCAGTGTACATCCTCACATATATAATAAGATGCAAACTGCAAAATGAAGAAATCGAGTACAGGGAAAATGAGGCCTGGAGCAAGTGTAGTGCACACTTCAAGGTTCCTATACAGTCCTCAACACAGGCTGTAAGTTAGAATCTCAGCTTCCTATCATGCAAAGCAAAGAGGGAACACAAGTAGTCAGAAGACTGGGTATGTCTCTAAAGTAAAAACAAATTGAGACCTATGGAAATCTTTCATCAGAAAGGAGACAGTATGTGACTGACACAGAGTGATCAGAGCTTTTAACAGTATCTCTACAATAAAGAGAACTGACATTTCCTAATATAGGAGTGAGGAGTACAGAGTGATTAGAATATAATCACTGAAGCCAGGCATAGAGGCATGTTCCTGTCGTACTAGGTGCTCTAGAGGCTGAGGCAGGAGGATCACTTGTGGCCAGGAATTCAAGGCAAGCCTAGGTAACATAGCAAGGTTTTAGAAAGAAAGAAAGGAAGAAAGAAAGAAAGAAAGAAAGAAAGAAAGAAAGAGAGAGAGAATCGCTGAAAGAAATCTAATATAATCACCAAAAGAAATCTCTGAGAAGCAAAGATGATCCCATACAAGTACTTACTTCTCTAATGATCTAGGGTGCTTCAAAATTAAAAATTTAAAAATTAGCTGAGCATGGTGGCACAGTCCTATAATCCCAGCAATGCAGAAGGTGGAGGCAAGAGGATCACAGGTTTGAGGCCAGATGCAGCCTGTGTAACTTGTGGGAGGATGAAGGGTTCCTATTAAAATGCAAATAATTTGTAGTGCGATGGATATAAAAAGGGCTAAGATAGTGCTGGTCCTTAGCCATAAAATTGATGGCAAAAAGTTACAGAATGTTGAATTTGAGTAGTGCCTGTAATCTATAACTTCACCACATCTAATCCAATATTCTATGAAAAGACAACACAATCTTTTCAGTGAGTTCTCTTGTCAGTGCACATGATTTACCAAAATTAACCCCAGAAGACATAAATGACCTAAATAAGCCCATTACATATGCTAAAATAGAAAAAGTAATAAAAAGTCTCCTAACAAAGAAATGCCCAGGTCCTGATGGGTTCATAGCAGAATTTTACCAAACTTTCAAAGAAGATATAAAACCTGTCTTCCTCAAATTATTCCAAAAAGTAGAAAAGGAGGGAACACTCCCAAACTCATTCTATGAAGCTATTATCATCCTGATACCTAAATCAGGAAGGGATACATCTAAGATAGAGAATTATAGACCCATTTCACTTATGAACATAGATGCAAAAATCCTTAACAAAATCCTGGCAAACTGAATCCAGCAACGTATTAAAAAGATTGTTCACCATGACCAAGTGGGATTTAGTCCACAGATGCAAGGCTGGTTCAACATATGGAAATCAATTAATGTAATCCAACTTATCAGGAGACTGGAAAACAAAAATCACATGATCAACTCAATTGATGCTGAAAAGGCCTTCGAAAAAGTGCACCACCTTTTCATGATAAAAACCCTAGAGAAGATAGGCATAACAGGCAAATACCTTATCATAAAGACCATCTATGACAGACCTGCAGCCAACATTATATTAAGTGGAGAAAAACTGAAACCATTTTCTCCTAGATCTGGAACAAGACAAGGATGTCTACTCCCTCTTATTCTATTTAACATAGTGATTGAAGTCCTCTCCAGGGCAATCAGACTACAGAAAGAAATCAAAGGGATACAGATTGGCAATGAAGATGTCAAACTATCCTTATTTTCAGATGACATGATACTTTACCTAAAGGACCCCAAAACCTCATCCAGAAAACTTTTAGATCTAATCAACTCCTTTAGCAAAGTGACAGGATATAAAATTAACACACAAAAATCAATAGCTTTCCTTTACACCAACTGTAAGCAGGAAGAGAAGGAAATTATAGAGACAATACCTTTCACAATAGCCCACCAGAAAATTAAATGCCTGGAAATCAATCTAACCAAAAACCCTAAAGACCTCTATAAGGAAAATTTCAAAACATTAAAGAAAGAAATCACAGAGGATACTAAAAAATGGAAGGACCTTCCCTGCTCCTGGATCAGGAGAATCAATATAGTAAAAATGGCTATCCTACCAAAAGCAATCTGCAGATTTAATGCAATCCCCATTAAAATTCCAATGACAGACTTTACAGAAATAGAAAAAATGATCCAAAAATTCATATGCAATCACAAAGACCACATATAGCCAAAACACTCTTAAGCTGCAAAACTAGTGCAGGTGGAATCATAATCCCTGACTTTAATCTATACTATAGAGCAATGGTAGCAAAAACAGCTTGGTACTGGCACAAAAATAGGCCTGAACACCAGTAGAACAGAATAGAAGATCCAGAAATACCTCAACACACCTATAGTCACCTGATTTTCTGCAAAGGAGCAAAGCAAGTAAATTGGAAAAAGGATAGCCTTTTCAATAAATGGTGCTGGGAAACATGGATATCCACCCGCAGAAAAATAAAAACCAACCCACATCTCTCAATATGCATGAGAGTTAACTCAAAATGGATAAAAGACCTCAACATAAAACTAGAAACTTTAAAATTGATAGAAGATAGGATAGGCAATATGCTCCAACATAAAGACATAGGAAAGTATTTCCTTAATAGGACTCCAATTGCTCAAGAAATTGCAACAAGAATAGATAAATGGGATTACATGAAATTAAAAAGCTTCTGTACAGCAAAGGAAACAATAAACAGAATCAAAGAAATCCCCACCAAATGGGAAAAATCTTCACATCCTATACATCAGACAGAGGACTAATTTCCAGAATTTATAAAGAACTCGAGAAAACAATACCCAAGAAAACAAATAACCCAATACACAAATGAGCAAAGGAATTGAACAGACAGTTCTCAAATGAAGAGGCCTGCAAAACCATGAAACACATGAAAAAAATACTCAATATCCCTAGCCATTAGGGAAATGCAAATCAAAACGACCCTGAGGTTCCACCTTACTTCAGTAAGAATGGCCCAGATCACTAAAACAAATAACAACAAATATTGGCAAGGTTGTGGAGAAAAGGGAGCCCTCTTACACTGCTGGTGGACCTGTAAATCAGTCCAACCACTTTGGAGATCAATATGGAGGTACCTTAGAAAGTAAAAATAGATCTACCATATGACCCAGCTATAACACTATTGGGAATATACCCAAAGAGAGATGAGTCATCATACCACAGAGACACCTGCATCTTCATGTTCAATGCAGCACTTTTCACAATAGCAAGGATATGGAATCAACCAAAGTGCCCATCAACAGAAGAATGGATGAAAAACTATGGTACATATGCACAATGGAATACTACTCAAAAATCAAAAAAAAAAAAAAAAAAAAAAAAAAAAAAAAAAAAAAAAAAAAAAAAAAAAAAAAAGAAAAGAAAAGAAATAATGTCATTTGCAGCAAAATGGATGGAATTGGAGAAAATTATTTTAAGTGAATGAACACAAGCCCAAAAAGAGAAATACCACATGTTCTTACTCATATGTGGGAGCTGAATCAAAATTAAAAGGAATACAGAAGTTGGAACATAATAAAAAGCTAAAGTCAATTTAGTGGAGAAGGGACAAGTTAGGGAGTGGAAAGAAGGAGGGAGGGATATATTAAAAGGAAGAGATGATGGGAGAAGAAAGGAGGGAGAGGAGGAACAAGGAGGAGCAAGGAATGAGAGAGAAGGTGACTTCAAAGTAAACAGCCCAAATTTAATAGTTTGGGAAATAATTATAGTAATACCAGTAATACGAAAGAATGGTAATAATACAAATGGGCTAGATTATTCATGTAATACTACTGACAATGTAAAAAGATAGGTCACTACAGAAAAAAGTTTGGACCTTAAACATAATTGGGATGCAAGGGTATATAGAAAAATAATCCCACAAAAAGATATACAATATATAAGAGAGACCTTTGGTGAGGATGTGGAAGAAGGGGGAGGAGTTACACAAGAGGGTAAGGGGGAAGTTATCTTTGCAATGTACAATGAAAGGCATACATATGTGGAAATGTCACAATGAAATACATCTCAAATGAAACACATTAAGTTGTACATTAAAAATTTCCAATAAAAAAAGTGTCTCGAAACTTTAAGGATAAAAGCAATAAAATTCATGAAACTGTAGCCATGAAACTCATAAAGACTGATAAATATAATTCAGGAAAATGTGGCAGCTTACACAAACTCTTGATAATAAAATATTTCTTTTTCTCAAAAGCGCCCAGATGGATTCTTCCAAAGCTTGATATATACACTAAGAGGAACAGCCATTAATATACACACACTTGTCTCTCTCTTCACTCCCAGAAATAAAACCCAAGTGAGTTTCCATCCAGTGATAGTTTCTCAGTACAATGATGGCTACTCAGGGGGCACCTGCTCCTTCCTCTGGACTTTTTCTCAACTTTGTTAACATGTTAAAGTGCTCTCAACGTTGTTCTTATGATTGGATTTCCCAGCAGGTAAATTAAGCACATCCTTGTTGTCATCATTGTTAGGTGCTATTGAGTTGGGTTGGACTCATAGTGACCCTATGTACAACAAAACGAAACACTCCCCAACACTGTACCATGCTCGGCACTATGTCAGTGCTTCTCTGCTATTCATAGGGTTTTCAATGACTGACTGTTTCTGGAGTGGGCTGCCAGATCTTTCTTCCATTGTTGCAGTGCTTGGGATTGAACTGAAGGCCTCAGGGCACACAGAGCAAGTGCTCTGCCAACTGAGCTAAACCTCAGCCCTTGGAAGGAAACACTCTCTGACACTGTGGTGCCAATAAAGTTGGAGCAATGAAAATAAAGTAGAATTTTGGAAAACAATCTAGCTTCTCCCTCCTTAAATAAATGAATATTTGAGAGAATGAATCACAAGTCAGGCATGGGGGCACACGCCTGTAATCCCAGCACTTGAGAGACTGAAGCATGAGGATCATGAGTTTGAGGCCAGCCTGGGCTACATAGTAAATCTGAGGCCAGTCTGGGCTATATAACAAGACATTGTCTCAAAAGTGAGTGAGCGAGCAAGAGAGAGAGAACTATATTTTACTTCTTTATAATTATGTACAGAGAGGCATGGATATGTAGCATGCCAGGCAATTTTTGACATATTTAAGGACTCTAAAGATATCTATCTGGTCCTAGTTATATTTTCAGGTTAGCTGTTTCCAGGTCCTTTGATTCTACTGGGTCTGGGGCCATTCATCTTTTTACTCTAGCATAGCATCTGGAACAGAGTAGATGCTCAATCAGTGGGGATTTGGTGGTGGTGGTGGTTGTTTTAAGGTTTTTGAGACAAGGTCTTACTATATAGCCTTTGAACTCACCATGTAGCCCAGACTGGTCTTGATTTGCAATTCTCCTGCCTCAGCCTCGTACGTGCTGGGATTACAAGCATGCACTACCATGCCCAGCTCAATAAGTGTTTTTAAACATCTAAGTGAATGAACAAATGTATGAAAACAGAACAGTAAGTCTCACACCCACAATTTTGGGATCTCTAGACTAGACACCTGGACAGGAGAAACACCTCCTTCACCTCCATGCCCTTTATCAATCTTCATTAAGAGATGTGATTGCCTGAGGGACATGAAAGTAAGAAAGAGAAGAATATCTTTCCTTTTTTTCCTTTCTTTAAATCACACAAGCAAGGAAGGCTGATCACTCCCATCCGTGGTGAAAACGGTGAGAGCTGCTTTGATAATGTTATGAAGAAATAGAAATTTAAAAATCAGGAAAGATAACACATGGCCAGGTGCTCAAGATTTTAAAGATTGTTTTGTTATTTAAAAACAGACATTTAAAACTAATTTCTAACAATAAAATAATGATAAACTGGGCAGCTGGTTGGGTCCCACACATGTAAAAGAGACATTCAGCCTCCTGTATTGGTGGTGCAGGGCAGGAAGTTCCTTTCCTCACCAGCTGACACTCTTACAACAAAAGGCAGGCAACGAGAGGAAAGCATGGCAGACTGATTTAATTCAAGTGTTATGTGGCATGGGAACCTTCAGGAAGAAGGCCTAAGGACGGTGGCAACACCATCTACTTGGATGCTTGGGTTGGAGGAAGGATGGACAGCTGTGGAAATGTGATTGGACAAAGAATGTGATCTAATGGACCAGAGTAAGGGAGGGAAACCCAGGCAGGTCCATCTGTCCAGAGATATCTTCTGTGCAGTACTCCTTCCTGTTGGGCATGGGTGGGGCAGGAGCCCTCTGGAATGAGTCTTTAAGAAAGAAGGGAGAGAGGGCTCTTCCTAGGTTTTATGGCTTGCTCTGGGGCAGAGAAATTTTGTATGTATGACTTGCCTCGGGGAAGGAGAATTCGGGTTTCTATGACTTGCTTCAGGGGTGAAAGAGGGCAAGAGACAGGGGGCCAGGGAATGGACAGGGAGACTCAGCTTATGAAGCTTTCCAACCTCCTTCAGTTCAAAGTACTCAGGATGCTGTCCTGTCACACTTTTGGGTACCATGTCCAAAGACAGAGAGCTGGAAGTTATAGAAATGGGGAGACACTGAGGACGGAGGGTGAGCAGGGATGTGATCAATGGCATTTTGGAGCATTGGTCTGGTGCCACTGTGGAGCCTGCATTCTGGAAGAGGAGACTGACACAGAGAGCCACTGCCGGAGAGGGATGCAGGGGGTCTGAGCAGAGATGGCAGGCAAGAGGACAGATTCAACAGAAAGCCATTATAGGTGAAACTGGCAGCTCTTAGGAACGGGGTGGATGGGTGAGAGGGAAATGAATCACTTTAATGAATCATTAGGTGGGCACAAAGACACTGTACTGTACATAAACACCTCAATTGTTTCCAAGATTGCCAGCTAAATAGCTCTTAGTTTTGCAGAGATTAAAATGCCCTTCATTCCTATAGGTGTGACTCTCACAAGTCATATTTTCTTTTATGATATTTGACTGTAAAGCTTGAATGACTCACATCACTAAAATCCTGTTTTATGATCTCCCATGTCAGAAGTGTACAAAGGGACTTGTTCCTGGGTATGGCAGATAAATGAAAGGGTACCCTGGTGCTTAGTGATTTAAAAGAAACGTTTGCCTCGCCTGTTACCACTGAATGTCATCTTATTGCAAGAGACCAATGTGTAGATAATAGTCATTCTATATATCTATGCTGCTAAATCAGAGAGGTAGTGTAAGAGGCACTTATAAACTGCCTTTACTAAAAACCATTGACTCCTCACTTGGATCCACAAGTGTCCTGTTCCAGACCTTCAAGAGGCATCTGAAGATCCCCAACCTTTGTCCTGAACCTGCAGCCACTTTGTATTAGGGAAACTTTAATCAATAAACATCTCTTTGACAAGAGACTGCAAGTAGCCCCTCCAGTGAGGACAGCTGACAACAACAGCTTCCTGAAATCACCCTTCAAAACCAGAGCTGGGGTCACACTCTGAGCAAGACTGCTTCATTATTCATTCCTCTCACCCTGGCCACAATCCTTCCTGTACTTAAACCCAAAGCTCATGTAAATTCCCTAAAGACAGATTTTTTTGGGAGGGGACACTTACCTTTTTTCTTCCCAATGTATACATTGATTAAATCTGCTTTCTCTGCTTTTAATCATTACTCACCTCTTTCTCTCTTTGTTCTTGGGGGTTGCCTCATGCATACTTTGCAAGCACTCTACCACTTAGTGCACCTCCAGCCTCCTTTGAAATTTTTTTTTTTTTTTTTATCTTGAGATGAATCTCACTAAGTTATGCAGGCTGCCTCTGGCCTCAAAATTATGATTCTCTTGCCTCCACCTCCTGAGTGGCTGAGATTACAGGCATGTGCCATCACACTCAGCCATTACTTGTCTCTTTAATTGGTATGTTGGGGATGGGTAGCCAAGCCTAATTCTGAATTGGGCTTCACCCTAAACTCTAATAACAGTAGGAGAATTATCCCTGTCCTGGAAGAACTTACAGCCTGGGAGGTGAGACAAACCATACAGCCTATTTGGAAAATACCCTTAGGATCTTACAAAGCAAGATGTTGTCACATTCTAGGCTACTTACTATGTGGATCTTGGGTAATTCTCTTAATAAATGAGGATGTGGGGCTGCAGGCAAGTTGGCGGACAGATAACACGTGCCTTCTGTCCCAGAGTAAAGGGAAGCCTCGATTACGGGTTTAGAACTCACATTGAATAGATAGAAACAGTGATAGTTTAGATTGGGAGACAGAGGATGAAACTGGATGGACACTGAAATTGAGGATTTGGCTTCGGAGGAGCTACACAGAGGTCAGTAGCAGGACTGCCATTCCGCCATTTCGCCTTCACGCAGACGGCAGGATAGAATCCCGGAGACTCGGAGGGGACTTCGCCCACACACCCACGGGAGCCGGACCCAGCACGGCATGCAACCTTGACATCACACTGTCACCCTGCCCGTGGGACACAAACTGCAAGTTTTCGGGGGAGTCATTTCTGAGGTGGCACACGGAATCGCCATCTTTAGCAACATCTGTCCCCGTAGCCTGAGATGCTGGGCTGTTGTAGGTCCCTCACGTGAGAAAATAGGGATCAGAGCCACGAGAGTAGATTCTCAAGGGTACAGGGAGTAATTGGGGAGGGAACTGGGAAACCAGTGCCAGCTGTACGCATCCAGAGCTGAAACTCGGCTCCCGTCCTCCTGTTGTGGTGGGACAGTCATGCAGACGCAATCTCCACAGACATACGGGCACACATATGCCTGGACCCCAGACACACCAGAGGGGATCCTAAGTCATCCCACTGCACTGTGGAGAAAGGTGAGGTCTGCGGAGGAGGCTGAGCGCCACGCGGACAGAGTGCTCCCTTCTGGCAGAGTCTTGCGGGACAATTAGACACGATAAGAACTGTTTCGAGTGTAATCGCTGTGCATGGCAGACCTACTACAGACTCTCTCCAGGGGGGTTGAATATCATCCCACCCACAAGAGGATTTGGTCCTCCCAAGTGGTCTCCCAAGTGGGTGGAAAGCCCTGCAATAAAAAAAAAATAAAAAAATAAATAAAAAAATAAAAATCCACTATAGCAGCCATATTCCCTCCATGCTATAGGCTTTGGGCCGGAAATCTCTGATTTGGGGAATTGGCGCCCGAACTACATGGGACAGGGAGAACCCCAGGGAGGACCCCACAGGCTCCATTGCTTCTCAAACAATACAATAGACACTGAATATTTCCTGGAACCATCTCTTTGGTCATTGTGGGGCAATCTGCCATTTTCTATGTAATCAGCAAAATCTCTATAGGCTAAGACAGACTGCTCCTGCAGATTGTATGAAAACACTGCCATCCTGAGTTCTGGAGGGACCACTGCTTCCTGCACTATCAACTTCACCCGGTGGAACTGGGTGCCCACAGTGCACCTACAAGAACTTACGAGGGTTTTTTTTTTTTTTTTGTATGAGGATTTGAATCTAGGGTCTTGCGCCTGCCTGCTTTGTAGGTGCTGGACCGCCGCGCTTTGCCCCCAGCCCATATTTTTTACTTTTTGAGACAGGGGCTTGCTGGGTTGCACAAATTGCCTCTGATCTCGGGCTTGTGGTCCTCCTGTCTCTGCCCCCCAAGCCGCGTGCACCACCGCACCTGACTAGAAGTGTTTTATATGTGTGTGCGAACGTGTATGAATGGTTTTGCTTTTGTTTTTGTTTTGATTTTGCTTTTTTTTTGTTTCTTGGGGTTTTTGTTTAGTTTTGTTTTGGTTTGGTTTGGTTTTTTGTTGTTTGTTTTTTTTGTTTTGTACGGGGGTTTGAAACCAGGGTCTTGCGCCTATTTGCTTTGTAGGTGCTGGACCGCCATGCCGCGCCCCCAGCACATATTTTTTACTTTTTGACACAGGGTCTCGCTGGGTTGCTCAGGCTGCCTGTGATCTTGGGCTTGCGATCCTCCTGCCTCCGCTCCCAAGCTGCTGGGAATGCAGGTATATACCACCGCACCTGACTATAAGCGATTTTATACATGGGTGGGAGCGTGTATGCATGAGTCTTTTTTTTTCTTCCTTTCTTGTTTTACTCTCTTCCCTCTTTCTATTCTCCTTCTCTTTTTCTTATGCTATATATGCATCCTTGTATTAATTATTTTACCATCAGAGCCTCCACACGTCTGTCAGTTTGCCATGGGGGCTTGCGTGTTGCGATGAGGCTGAGAGCTCTGCCCCTGTAACCTCAGACTTGAGCAAAGTTACCCATGGTGGACAGGTTTTCAGCTGAGCTTCCAGACTAAGACAGACTAGGGAGTAGGACCTGGCGAGCCACTCCCGAAACAACTAGCCATTGAAAACCCTATGGATAGAAACCCTATGCAAAGAAACACTGTCAGATATAGTGCCTGAAAATGAGGCCCCCAGGTTGGAAGGCACTCAAAAGACTACTGGGGAAGAGATGCCTCCTCCAAGTAGAGTCTACGGTGATGATGGAAATGGAGTAAAACCCCAGGGTGCTCAACTTGCTGATGTGGCACAACTCAAAATGAGGAGAAACAACTGTAAACATCCATTAATAATTGGAACATGGAATGTACATAGTATGAATCTAAGCAAATTAGAAATTGTTAAAAGAGAAATGGAGCACATAAACATTGACATTCTAGGCCTCAGTGAGCTAAAATGGACCAGCATAGGCCGTTTTGAGTCAGACAATCATATGGTCTACTATGCTGGGAATGACAAACTAAAGAGAAATGGGGTGGCATTCATCATCAAAAAAGACATTTCAAGATCTGTCATGAAATACAATGTTGTCAGTAATAGAATAATATCCATACGCCTACTAGGAAGGCCAGTTAATATGACTATTATTCAAATTTATGCACCCACCACTAAGGCCACAAATGAAGAAAGGGAAGACTTCTATCAGCTTCTGCAATCTGAAATAGATCAAACATGCAATCAAGACATACTGATAATCACTGGTGACTGGAATGCAAAGGTTGGAAACAAAGAAGAAGGCTCAGTAGTTGAAAAATATGGT
>VMDO01014086.1:0-55852 GCA_007922755.1 Pedetes capensis | reverse complement strand
AAAAGATAGAGAAGACTTGGATGGGAAACTTAGATAGGAAGAGGGGAGGGGGGAAACATAGAGGAGGGTAAGGGGTAACCTATATGTATAATGCTTATCAAATTGCATATATGAAAATTGTCACAACGAAAAGCATGTCAAAATGAATCACATTATGATGTACATTAAAAATTTCTAATAAAAAAATAATAGAGTTCAGATGTTAGTGTGTCTGCATGAAAACCTCAAAAAGTCACTTTGTTGAGTTTTAAGTTTTTGTTTTCCAACTTATTTGCAAAGCTAATGAAATTCTTCAGTAATTGCTTTCTTCCAGTCCTATGAAGTGTTAGTTATAACAAATGCAAATTTTGATGTTTTGTTGACATTTTAAAATCTTTTTAATTACCAGTGAGTAGGTGGCATAAATTAAAATGATTCTTTTGGGAATCTCTGAAATTAGTTTTTAAGTGATTTTATAGATGTTCACGTAATAAATAATGATGAATTTCTCCTTACAGGGAAAGAAAAATGTACTTTTGAGAAGGGATATTCAACTATACAAATAGGTTGTTTAGCTTTCAAAACAATATTGTCAAAGGTAAAATAATGACAATTTTTAATGAAATCAAAAGGAATTATTTCTGTGGTACTAGGAGGTTGAACCCAGGACCTCATGCATACTTTGCTCTATCACTGGGCTGTGCTCCTAGCCCCTTTGTTATTTTTTTTATCTTGAGACAGGGTCTTGCTAAGTTACACAGGCTGCCTCTGACCTAGAACTCACAATCCTTCTGCCTCTACCTCCCTAGCCACTGGGACTATACACATATGCCACCCAGCCAAGTGAGAAATCTATCTTTAAGACTATTAGAAATCAAACCAGAGACTTATGCAAATAAACACAGCTAATAACTTAAATGTGCTATACAGGCCTGGGATATCTACTGTTTGGTAGCAAACGCAAGCAAGTATCACCAGAAGAAACAAAAGTGGGTAGAAGAGGTTGTTCTTAGGGATTTGGTATCTAAGAAGATATACTTCATTGTAAAATAAATTGTGAACATTTACAGTTGGACTGAAAGAAATGGTAAAATCAAGAAAGAAGGCTAATGCTGAAAAACATAGACAGAAGCAATGCAAATTTAGTGACTTGAGGTAAATTTGCCTGACTTAAATCTTTGCAAGTTGTTTGCAAGTGGGTGCACATGAAAAACTATGGTGTGACATAGTGTTCAGATTCTGTGTACAAATAACTAAATTTCAGGCATTTAGATGAGTTGTCCACATAGCATGTAACTAATATGACTGAATTGCTTAGACATTTTTGGCATTAATGTCATCTAAAATTCGTGTTATGCCCTCCATTAAAATCTTCATTTGTTTTTAATTACAATAGTAAGTGTTCTCTGCCCCAAGAACAAGGAGTTAACAAGCATATAAAGAAAACAGGGCCAAATTATGAAACAAAAAAGGG
This sequence comes from Pedetes capensis, assembly GCA_007922755.1. Lineage (NCBI taxonomy): Eukaryota > Metazoa > Chordata > Mammalia > Rodentia > Pedetidae > Pedetes > Pedetes capensis. The sequence goes on along the minus strand of VMDO01014086.1, from coordinate 54,399 downwards.
ACATTGAGGAAGATTATGAAAAGAGCATGAATTCTTTTTAAAATATTCCTTCTGGATTATATAACTGTACTGTGGCTTAGTAAGAGATTTTCACAGGACTTTATTTTTATGATATAATTTACTGTGTGCCTGTGAATGAGAGAGAAACAGAGATAGAGACAGAGACAGATTGAGAGAGATCATCATCAACCTGATTCAGAATTCCCGCCAAATTCCAACCTCCATACTCTTGGCCACACTGAATTTTAAAAATTAAAGGAGAACCATACTTAACATTTTAAAACCTCCTTTCAAGTTTAAGCCAATTTTTATTTAAAAAATTTAAGTGATTTTTATTAAGCAAGAAAGTCATTTCACAACTATGATTTTATGCCAGGAAACAGTATGTGTTTGGATGACTGCTAATGTTAATAGAGGAACGAATCCTCTTTGTCACTATCTTATTCAACACAGGTGCTTATAGTAATATGTTTTATAATCTTTGATTCTTTAGTTATAAAATCAAATAAAATATAAGAGAGATGTAAGAGCACTGCCCTGTAGGGCAAAGGAAAAACATGAACATTCCACTCCCTAATTCATTCTCATCGCTCTCTCCTCAGGCTATTTGTTGATTCCATACCCATTTTGCTCAAGAACACATAAACTTGGCATTTGCGCTGTTTACTAGGTTCATTCTGCACTTTGCTTCCCATCTGAAAATTTTTTTTTACACCGGATTTTACTATGTAGCCCATGCTGGCCTTGAACTCACAATGTATCCCAGACTGGCCTGGAACTCACAGCAATTCTCCTACTTGAGCATCCTAAGGGGTAGGGTTAAAGGTGTGTACTGCAACAACCTAGGAGAAGGACCCAGCAGCCCACTCCCAAACATCAATCAGCCATTGAAAACCCTATGAATACCAGAGAAGCACTGACTACAGTGTTTCGCCTTTTATATGTAGGGTAGCTATGAGTCAGATATCGACTCCACAGCACCTAGCAACAAGTGCAACACCCAGCTCCATCTGAAAATTAACTAAAACCCCAAAATACTCATTTTTTTCCAATGAGTGGTAGAAGAAAAATCTTCCTACACTGGATTTGAGTATTCATTCTAACTCTACTTCTGTTTGCAGCTGAAAGTTATGGGGTTTTCAAAATGGAACACAAAAATGAATAGTGCTGCCCTGACCTTTAGCACTTTTTCTCTGGCTTTGCCACTTTATCAGATAACTGAGACTCCAGGCATAATTTCTTATACACATGCCTTGTTTTCCTTGGGGCTGGTGTATAGGCGGCTCCTGTCTCAAAAGCATTGTTCATATTTCTTCTTCAACCTCAAACACTCAGAAGAGGTTCCAGGTCATATATTGACATTCTACCTAGTCCAGAGGCAGTTCAATATCCCCCTTCTGTAAGATATTCTTTTATCATTCCCAACCATCCCAAGTTCTCCTTTCCCTCAATTTAAATAGAATTGTCAGGCATTCCCACACAGTTTTATCCTAATTTAATGCCAGTATATTTTTCTATAGTTTTTTCTGTGTACTAATTACCTTTCTAGGCCTGCAGCCATAGAACTGTGGCATCCAATCCCATCAGATCTGGAAAGCTAAGCAGGGTCGGACCTGGGTAGTACTTGGATGGGAGACCACCTGGGAACATCAGGTGCTGTAGGCTTGGGAGAAGGGCCTGGCAACCCACTCTCAAAAATCAATCTGCCATTGAAAACCCTATGAATAGTAGAGAAGCACTGACAATAGTGTTTCCCCTGTTGTACATAGGGCTGCTATGAGTTGGACACCAACTCAACAGCACCCAATAAAAACAGCAACAAATACATCTCACTACAATGGTAAGCTCTGTGAAGACTTGGGTGGCTTTACATCAAAAATCTGTGGACAGAGTTAGGGGCAATAGGTGTTTAATAAATACTTGCCAGCATATGAACTGACAATCAATTATTTTTCCTGATGGGTAAATGGGAGAAAATATAGACTGACAACTTGATGTTGGACTTTAATTACCCGATTTCACAAAGAGTCACAGCATAAGAATTACATTCTGCCTTGGGGGAAGCATAGGCCAAATATGGTTTCTTGCTTTGTCCTGCACTGATGCCTTCAATTTGGCAGTGCCCCCGAATGAACAGTAACTACGAGGACTTGCCAAGATGATACTTACAGAATGCAAGGAGAAAAGAGGAGGGATTTATGAGTCCAAAAAGATTGCCCAAATGGGAGAAAATGTCTTCCACAGACATTTGTCTTGTCCTTCAATAAAAGCAGCAAGTAGCCTGGGATTTGGCATACCAATAATTGTGGCAAGTATCTCAAAGCCTCAACATTTGAGGAGGCGGAAAACCTTTTCATCACAGAATGCTGAACTGTCACTTTCAGCCTGAAGATCACACCACATATGACATCTTGACAGATGATGTAATAAACATGGTCATAGAGACATTGAAGAACTTCAGAGAAAAACAAAAATCCAAAGCATGTATTTAAATGATGTGAAAAAACAAGTATGCATATTATAAATATTTCCACAATCTCTTTTGAGTATTTCAACAAGAAATATATTCTGTATGTTTGAATAGACTCAGCAGGGGAAAAATAGGCAATATTTTCCTTGTTCAAATGCTCTCATGCCGAAGAATCTTAACAGTCCCCGAGGAAGGAAGCTTAGAATCTGCTTAAGCAAATTCTAAGCATGCCCACGTTGTTTCTGCTCAGCCGCATGTAATTATCAATCATATCATTCTGGCAAGAAGTTGGCAACATCACTTGCTTTCTCATCTTTTTTTCTCATCATGTTCTTTCTCCCTATGGAAAAATAGTATATTGAAAAATAACAAACATCCAGACTTTTTCTACACTGCTTGGTAAACCAAGGACAGTTTGTAATTTTACCCTTTCTTTTACTTATTTTCAGGCCACAGGCATGGATCCATTTCATCTTTTCCAATTCACCTGAGTAGGCATATTAATACAAAGTACATGCAGCACATTAAATATTTAGTATTAAATATAACATTCAGAATTTTTTAAAAAATCTGTAGACATCTTGGAAAGCAGCAGCAGCAGCATTTACACAATCACTTCAAAATGGTCTCTTCAAACTGCTAGGCCGCCTATTCCAACTTTGGAGCCATTGCTTAAAAGTACCATTACAACTAGTTGGGGGGATTCTTTGAAGGTGTTTACTTATAACATGCCATATAATCACACTTTGTTCGGGGCAAAAAATATATATTCCAGATAAATTAACTATCATATTTGCCAAACAATCCTAGGCACTAAATTTGTTTTAAAAGTTAGCATGCCCAGAAATTCCAGTCCTAGTCATATATAGTATTCACCCTTTATCTCTGATTTCTTTTTCTACAGTTTTAATTACCCATAACTACAGTCCAGAAATATTAAGTGGAAAACTATAGAAAAAAACAATTCATAAATTTTAAATTGTGTTCTGTTCTTAGTAGTGTAATGAAATCTTGTACTGCCCTGCTTCATTCTACCTAAGACGTGAATCATCCTTTTGCTCAGCATATCCATGCTGTATATGCTACCCACCCATCAGTAGCTGTCTCCATTATCAGATTGACTGCTGGGTATTGCAGCGTTTATGTTCATTTAACACTGATTTTACTTAATAATGGTCCCAAGATACATAAGCCATGATGCTGGCAATTCAGATATGCAAAGAAAAGCTGTAAGATGATTCCTTTAAGTGAAAAGATGAAAGTTCCTATTTTCTACCTAGAATTTGCTATCTCAATTTGCTAAGATCTAGAATATTTCAGATACCAGCAGGGTCAACCATGGTGGACATGTTTCAAGTGACTTCCTGACTAAGATAGACTAGGGAGAAGGACCCAGCAACCCACTCCCAAAACAACCATTTAAAATTCTTTGCATAGCAAAGAAGCACTGTCAAATATAGTGCCAGAAAATGAACCCCCCAGGCTAGAAGGCATTTAAGAAGTGACCAAGGAAGAGTTGCCTCCTCAAGGAAGGGTGAACCTTAATGATGGGAGTGGATTAAAGCCCCTGGGCCTCCTTTTGCTGATGCAGTACAACTCAAAATGAGAAGAAACAGTGTCTGCAACAATGGGCTGAGACATAAAAAGATCATGTGCATGGCACAGTGTTGGGTAGTGTTTCATTTTGTTGTACATAGGGTCACTCTGAGTTAGACCTGACTTAATGGCAGGTACCTAACGAATAAAATAGGATATTTTGAGAGAAAACCACATTTGTGTAAATTTTATTATAGTATGCTGTTATAATTCTATTTTATTAGTAGTAATTGTTAATTTTTACTGTATTTAATCCATTCATTGAACTTTATTATAGGCATGTATGCATAGAAAAAACCCAGCATATATTGGGTTCAGTACTATCCAAAGTTTCAGACATCCACTGGGGAAATTTGCCCCAAGAATAAGGGCAAGGGAGACTACTATACACAAGAGAATTGAGACCATATGTCCACAAAATATGTATAAGACTGTTCATAGAAGCATTATTCATAATAGTGCCAAAATAGAAACATCTCAAATATCCATCAATTAATGAATGGATAAATAAGGAAGATGTGATACATCTATAAAATGAAGAATTATTCAGCCATTAAGCTGAATGAAGTACTGATACATGCTACAATGTGGATGAAAGTTAAAGACATCATGCCAAGTAAAAGAAGCCAGATATCAAAGGCTACAAAGTGTATAATTCCAGTTTTATAAAAATGGTCAGAATAGGCAGACCCATAAAGACAGAAAGTAGGTCTGTGGTTGCAAGGAGCAAGGAAGAATGAGGTATGACTGCTTAATGGTTATAGCATTTCTTTTAGGGGTAATGAAAATGTTCCAAAATGAACTGGGTGAATTGCATAGTATGTGACTTAAAACTTGATAAAGGTTTTTAATTTTTTTGATTAAAAGGAATAATGTCTATAACTGAAATCTACTTAACAAAGGGATCTTCCTATAGCACTTCCCTACTTTTGTTTTTGTTGATATTATAGTTGTTTTTTCTTGCTTGCTTTCCTCGTTTCTTTTTTCTTTTTTTTCAGTGCTAGAGATGGAACCCAGGGCCTTCTGCATGCTGAGCATGAACTCTACCACTGAGCTGCACCCTAGCCCCTCCATTTTGTTTTTACAAAGAGCAACTTTGAGGTTTTTCAGAAAGTACTAATGAAAAAAAGCAGTTTTCTCTAGTTATTGCCCCATTCATGTCTCCAACACCCAAATGTCTACCCAACAAACAAATGCAAAATTCCACACTATAGACTTCCTTTCTCCTGCATGATTACACCAGGATGTCTCCCCTTCTGCATTCTTTCTTCTTGGCAGACAGTTTTTGCAAAAAATAACACTCAAAACTCTGAAAGTTTGGTAAAAACTCAGAGGCTCCCATCCCAGAATAGTGTATTTAACATTGCATACAAAAAAAAAATCTGGACAGGTTAACCCCTTAATAGTTTGCTATTTAGAATTACTTCTGTTTGGGAGGAAATGTTAGTAGCTTCTACACAGATGAAAATAATCACTGTCTCTTCTAAGCTTCCAACACACTTTATTTTTTACAAATATTATTTAAGTTACACAACTAATACCTGAGTATTGTGTGAAAATTAAAAGTGCATAAATGCAAAAGATGATTTAAATTAATCCAGAGATACTGTAATGGAATATTTTGATACATTTCCTTCTGGGTTTCCTTTTATGCACATTCACTCAAAAGTCCAAGTCACTAATACATGGAGGAGATTGATTATGGAATTGGCCCCTAGCAATGCGGCACAAATTTCCTTTAATAAGTGAAGCATTCTATGCCCCATCTCCTTGAATTTGGGCTGGCCTTGTGGATTGAGTGATAGAAGAAAGCAGAAGTGGTAGTGTGCAGTTTCTGGCTTATGCCTGAAGAGGCTTGGAGCCTCTTATTACTTTCTTAAATCCTTCATCCAGCATTAGTACAAACCTGAGCTAACCTGCAGGAGAATTAAAGACCACATGAAACCAGGATGAATCATCTGCCAACATGCCAGGAGAGAGTATCTGCATGAGTGAGCCCAGTAGAGATAAGCCACAATCTGCTCAAATCAACTGAACTGCTCCTACAGCCTATAGTCCCATGTGCCAAAAAAAAAAAAAACTGTTCCATGAAACCAAGTTTTGTGGTAGTCTGTCTGTCACACAGCTTTATTGTGGCCACAGATAACTGATGCAGTATATAATTCAAGTTGTATTCTAGGCTCTTAGAAAGTGAATCCAACTAATGATAAAAGGAATTGAGAGGATATTGGGCAGCTTACAGCATCATGCACAGGCTCAGAACCAAGATTCCCAGAATAATTTCTAAAACCGCATCATGGGGCTTAGCTGGTGATTAAACTGAATTTGGTCCTCTTAAAGTTCTAAATGCTATAAGTTATGTTGCCTCTAAAATATCAACTTTGTTACAACTACCCTGTCACTGTGTCACTGCTGTTATTCTTATTAGGTGTTGTCAAGTTGGATCCCACTCATAGTGATCCTACCTACAACAGACTGAACACTCCCAGACCCTGTGCCATGCCTGGCACCATTGTCAGTGCTTCTCTGCTATTCATTGGGTTTTCAATGACTGACTATTTCAAAAGTAGGCTGCTGGGTCCTTCTTCCAAACCTACAGCACCTGGTATTCCCAGGTCATTTCCCGTCAAAGAACTAACCAGGCCCAACCCTGCTTAGCTCCTGAGATCAGATGGGACACCAGACACCAAGGTGGTATGGCTGTTATTGTAGTTGTTAGGTGCCATGGAGTCAGTGTCCAACTCATAGCGATCCTACGTACAACAGGAAAAACACTATTGTTAGGGCTTCTCTATTATTCATAGAGTTTTCAATGGCAGATTGATTTTTGGGAGTGGGTTGCTGGGTCCTTCTCCCAAACCTACAGCACCTGGTAGTCCCAGGTGGTCTCCCATCCAAGTACTAGCCATACCTGACCCTGCTTAGCTTCCAAGATCTGATGGGATCAGACACCACAGTGGTACGGTTGCAGGTGGTATGGCTGTAAGTCATATATATTTATTAGATGGATGCAATTCTCATCAGAAATTCAGTTTTGCTGCCACTACTTGAACCAAAAGCTATATTTTGCCTTGATGCTTACTAGAAAATGAATGTCTTCCCTATGCTTTTACCTAGAGCAGGCTAGGAAGAATTTTCTCTCATAAAAATTAAATCTACTTGATTAAAAATTGGTCAAGGGACTCGAATAGACACTTCACCAAAGAAGACATAAAGCTGGTAAATAAGCACATGAAAAAATTTCAGTATCATTAGCTATTAGAAAAATGCAAAGCAAACCATGATGAAGGGACACTACATACCTCAAGAAGGATAAAATAGAAACTATTGACAATACCAAGTACTAACAAAGATGCAGAGTAATTGGAACACTCGTATGTTGCTAATGGGAACGCAAAAGGATACAGACACCTTGGAAAATGGTTTAACAGTTGCTCATAAAGTTAAACATACACTTGCCATGTGGCCAAGCAATCCCACTCCTGGCATTAACCCTAGAGAAATGAAAACTCAAGTTCACAGAGAAGCCTGAAAATAAATGTTTATATTAATTGCTCCAAACTGGAAACAACTCAAATGTACTTTGACAGGGTACACCTATATCATGGAATTCACTTTTCAGCAATAATAAAGGAACAACCTATTGACAATGTAACAACTTGGATGAATCTCAAAAGCTATGCAGAGCAAAAGAAGCCAGTCTCCAAAGGTTGCATGCTGTGCAATCCCATTTATATGACATTCTTGAAAAGACAAAACTACAGTGATATAGAACAGACCAGTGGTTGCCAGGGGGCAGGGTAGGAATGTAAAGAGATAATTTGAGAGACTATTTTTGGCTTGGTGAAAGTGTTCAGTATCTTAAATATGGTAAAAATCCATAGAACTCTACTCTAAAAGGAAAAAATCGAAAACTTTTAGCTATTGCCTATATTAATATGGGTCACTCAATCCCCTAAATATCTCATCCACAGCAGTTTATGAGGGAGTGAAAATACCTTATTTGAAAGAAGAGAATCTATGATTCAATAATATTAAGTGACTACCAGGGTTCTCAGCAATTCCCAAATGACCAAGTTTATGGATGACATCATGATTTACCTGGAAAAACCATTTTATCTTAAGTCATTCTCAAAGGAATTAAATAGACACTTTTATTTTTCTCAGAACTTCTTTTCAAATAAAATACTTGGGTGCTTTTCTTTGTTGGTTTTTAGAGTCCAGAAGATGACTTGAATATGATCTCTGCAGAGTGCAAAGAAGCTTGGAATTAGGATGGAGGAGCAGGAGACAAATAGGAGGAAAGAAGACCTCCTGGGGGAAAGATGGGTAAGGGAGGATATCTGTGTGACAGATGAGATGGTGTCTTGATGGTAACAGGGACTTCCTAACAGGAAATTAAATAATGATGTTCATGCTTCAGGAAAAGGAAAGCATGAATTATAATGAAGAGAAACCATCAGGCAGGAAACTATTTTCGAAGGCCAAGCATGAGAGATGAAGGTCAGTGCAGGAAGGAAGAATGGTAGCAGGCTAAATATGAACATTGCATAGAAAGAAGGATAAGTTTTGGGGGACTATTTGAGTACAGAATATAAAAAGGGAGGAATAATCAAATACATTTTAGGGTTTCAAGACTGCAAAAGTTATTACCACAGGAAAAAAAATAGGAAAGTTTAGAGAAAGAGCTGTTTACAATTTATTTACTGATTTACTTTTCCTTTGTTGGGGAAAAGGATCACCAATTATTTTGAATATTTAGAGTTTGAAGTGATAGTGGAAAATACAAGTAGAAACATTCTTTAAGCAAATGGAAATTTGGGACTAGGATTCAACTGGGCAGGAAAATAACAATTTGCACCTCTATAGAACATACAGTCAAAAGAAACTAAAGAAATGATGTCAGTTAAATGAAAATTGTTAAGAAAATCCATTTCTTCCATTTGACTCAAATTATTTTTGACAAACATTAATATCTGATTTAATCTATGCATTCCTACCATGAAAGGATATTATGAACATCTGTTTTAATACCACTTGGTTCTAAAAGAAACCTTTTGCTAGACTTACCTCCTAAAAGATATTTAATTAGTAAATATCATACAAAATAATGATAGCAACTTTTGTCAACTAAGGAAAATACTTAAGTTAAAAAATCAATCTTAGAAGTAACAAGATCAGTATATTCCAGGAATGCAGTAGAAGCCAGACCTATTTCACTTCTCTTTGCAAAGCACTTCTTAAATCCATACTTTGTTCTCTGGAGACATTAACATAACTGCTGAGGATGCTGGCCAATGGTATTTTTTCCAATGGTATTTATCATGAAACAATCCTGGCAAGTGAAAGGAAACAGCACACACTGCTAATATTTTAGTAGAATTGTGTGTTTATTCTAGCACTGTTAACAAGAGAGAGTAGCACCCAATGAGCACAGAGGAATGCTGCTGATGTAAATGAATATTTACTCAAAGCCCAGCACTTCCTCCCCCCTCTGATAGGGGAATGACAAAGAGCATTTTTATCTTGGATTTCTCCCAGCCTCACACACAAACAAATGCAGCGCTCAAAGACATGCTGTTGATTGTCCAGAGTAGCAATAAGCAATGACCTATGAGATAGAGCTTTTGATGTAATGGGGAGGTAACAGGCAAATCCAAATTACAGAGAAAGAGAACATAGCGGAAGGGCCAGTCAACTCAGCTGGTTGCTAGTGAGGTCATTGCTATAAAGTGGCTTTCTTGGGTCCTTTAGCTACAGTCTATGCCTTCAATATCACATCTTCCCAATAAGCATATGACTACACTACCAGGCAAATAGGACAAAATGTTGTGGCTGACTTCATGAAAAACACCACCATTAATAGAAACATCAAATTTTACTAATGTATGTAAATAGTGATGTGGCGTTCAGATGATGCTTCATGTATTCCTATAATCTCATTCTAATCATGAAAAAAATCAGAAAAATTAAAATTGAAAGACATTTTACAGAATACCTGGCCAGTACTTTTCAAAAGTGGCAAGATCATAAAGGACAAGAAAAGACCAATTGGAGGAGACTAAGAAGCCATGCCAACCTGATGTAATGTGGGATTCAGAATTGGAGCTTGGAAAAGAAAAAAGAACATCACAAGAAAAACTGGTAAAATCCAAGTTCTGCATTTCAGTTAAATATTACCAAGGTTACCTTGGTAATAAACCCGTTACCAAGGTTGATTTCTCAGTTTCCATGAATGTATCATGGTTATATAAGATATTAACATTAGGATACAGGAAGTGAAGGGTGTGAGAGAACCCTCTGTACCATCTTTGCTACTCTTCTGTCAATCTAAAATTATTTCCAAATAAAGAGCTAAAAAGGTGTTATGTCTATGTTTCTGTTCTGTAGATCTTAATGGTTGGTTGGGTAACAGATAAACTCATATGCAAAACAATTCCAGAATTCATGACTCACCTTCCAATTATATCAGACAACTTTCAGTTTTGGAACTTTGCCCAGCTTAATGATGCTAACATGCTTTTTCTCACCTTGTTCTTCCCTTCTTTCCCCTCATCTTTGTTCCCCAGATAAATTCATACTCTGCTCTAAGACTGACCTCAAATATTGTCTCCCCTGGCTTCTCCAGGCAGAATTAAACATCCCCTCTAAATGATTCTTAGGCCCCTTCTGCAAATGTAGGTGAGTATAGCCTATGTAGGATAATATTTCCAAGTAAGAGATATAAAAGCAGGCTATCTGGATTGAAATTCCGGCCCTATTCCTTACTGTGTTGTTGTTGTTGTTGTTGTTGTTGTTGTTGTTGTTAGGTGCCATTGAGTCAGGTCTGACTCATAGTGACCCTATTTACAACAGAATGAAATACTCTCTGACACTGTGTCATGCTTGGCACTATGTCAGTGCTTCTCTGCTATCCACAAGGTTTCCAATGGCTGATTGTTTCGAGAACGGGCTGCCAGGTCCTTCTCCCAAGCCTACAGCACCTGATATTCCCAGGGGTCTCCCATCAAAGGACTAACCATGTCCAACCCTATTTAGCTTCCAAGATCTGACAAGATCAGATGTCCCGGTGGTATGTCATAGAGCTCTGAGAAAATTATTTAATTATCTACATCTAAGTTTCCTCTCTAGAAAATGGAGCTAATCATAACTCATGGGGTTGGATATGAAGACAAAATGAATTTATGCAAATACATTAATCGTAAGAGGATCTGGTTGCCATAAATGCTGAGGAATCGTTAGCTATTATTGTGGTTATCATGGTTAACATATGTCTTCTAGACTCTGAGGACCTTCAGAGCAAGAACTATACATATTTACTTTTCTTGGTGGAATTCTCAGAGCAGGATTCAAATCCCACCTTTGCATTTACTGGCTTTGGAATTCCTTGGATTATTGTGAGGTTTTAATGATCCATTGCTCTTTGAAGCATTTAATATAGTAACTAGCCCAAGACAAGCATTCAATAAATATTAGTTATTATAATTATCAGGCTAATCCCAGATTTTGACACTTATATGCTGAATTGTTTAATGAGCAGATGTACATCTAGGCATGGTGGTGCATGACTATAATCCCACCAACTTGGGAGGCAGGGGTAGGAGGATCCCAAGTTCAAGGCCAGAGGCAGCCTATGCAACTAAGCAAGACCCTGTCTCAAAATAAAAAGTGAAAACTTGGCTGAGGATTCAGACCAGTGGTAAAACACTTACAAAGTACTCGCAAGGCCCTGGATTCAACCTCCAAGTACGGCCAAAAAAAAAAATAAATAAAAAATAAAGAAGGAAACAAAGAAACAAAAGAAAGAAAGAAACAAAGAAACAAAGAAAGAGACATACAGTACACAAGTTTTAAATATAGAGGAAAAGCTACACTGTATCAAAATTCCTCAACAAATACATATTTGCCCTACTATTTAAAAAAACTAAAATTATATCTTATAATTGTTAGATTTGTTTACATTTACCATACAATTGTTGCCTTTTTCCCCTGGAAGCATGATAACATCTATGTGCAGCTTCCTATAACAGTATTTTAGAATGAATTAAGTAATAAACAATAGGGACCTCTGCATGACCACCCCCATAGCTCATGGGTCCCAAGTACACTCTCCATCTGATTTCATGACCTCCTACAAAGTGAGTACTATTAAGATTCCCCTTAAGGTGGAAAAAACTGAAATTCATACCTCATAAAGACTGGCATTGGGATTTAATCCTAGGATTAAGCACCTCCAAGATCTCTGATCAGATTGTCCATTAGTTATGCTTTTGGTTAGTAAAGATTTTTGAGCACTATAAATGTTGCCCTTCATGAACCTGTGCTAACATTTTTTGGTTCAGCTGCAACTATGCTGGGCAGCTCTGTACAATCTCAGGCAGATTTTGTGCTGCCAGTGATTCATCTCTAGTGCACATTCAGTCATGTGCCAGCAGTTCAAGGTAGTGAAAACCCCAGAAGCAATCTTCACCAGTGGAGGATGGAAACCATTGAAGACATTCTCCAGTGTCTCATCCTTTAGCTTGTGACAGATAAAAGACTACAAATTCTTTGTCATTTCTCCTATCCAGGGGCAGAATCCATTTCCCTTGCCTTTGGACCCTGTGATGCTCTTTGACCAAATACCAAGAGATAATCATGCAGTGAGGAAGCTCAACTGAGCCACTTGGAGAAGCACCAGGCACCAGACATGCAGATGAAGACATCAGGAACTTTAAAGGCCTCTAAGACACCAGCTGAAAGTAGGCAAGTGAGTGAGCATAGCTGACGACATGTGAAGCAGAAGTGCCCAGCTCAGCCCTGGTCTACTTCACGACCCACAGAATCATGCCTCTAAATGTAAAGGTGATATGGGATGTAGTTACAGATAACTGAAACCCAAGCAGATCATCTTGGTGGGCCTTCAAGTCTTCTCTTTGTCCACAGCTACAAACTCCATTACATAGCCACATGGTGACATTTCCTCCTTCCCTCCAGCTACCTGGAAACACCTCCAAAATCAAGGACATTTGCTCGATTCTGTCTGTGAGCGAACTCTGATACACAGAGCTTTTGCCTCTCATAATTTTTTTTCCACGAAGTTTTTAAAAACTTATATTTTCATTAGGATAATTTATCCCCATTACTCCAATTAGATAAAGACCAACCTTTTATCTTATATTTCCAAAACATGATGTTATTATGAGCCAAGAGCCCTGATGCACTTCTGTCATCCCAGTAACTCAGGAGGCTGAGGCAGGAGGATTGCAAACTCAAGGCCAGAGACAACCTGTGCAATTTAGTGAGATGCTGTCTCAAAATAAAAAATAAAAAAAGGGGCTGGGCGTGCAGCTCTGTGGTAGAGCGCTCACCTAGCATGTACAAGGCCCTGGATTCAACCCTCCAGTACCACAAAAAATGCTATAATGAAACTAAAAGTTGTATGTATATAACACTAGACAGAGGAATTGCACTGATAAACTGTGGCCCAAAACTCTGCAGTCTTTTCCAATAAAAGAAAAAATAACCTTTCTGCATTGCAAAAATATTGCATAGAAACATTTAATTCATTAAAAGGAAACCTTGTATGTGTACTATGTTAAATTTCTTCTTGACCATTCAACTTTCTTTTTGAATGAACTTTTCAAAAAATTACTTTTAAAAACAGGCTTAGATTCATTTAATGAATTTTTACATAACCTATATTTACCATATGTTTGTAAACTTAGAAATCTAATGAGGAGTGTCAAATAACAGGATTTAAAACATTTTGTATAAAAAGGGTATATATAGGAGAGAAAAGACTAGACAAGCATGACCCATCAACTCTCCTGTGTCCAACTGCCTCCATAGAGAACTAAAACTCAGAATATTTCAAAGTTAAATGAGGTACTTCACTTTTGTTGAGCTTGTAACTGTGAATGACAAATTTCACCTAACTGAACCCTGAATAAGAACATAAATATTTGATCATTTCCATAACACGTTATCCATCTTTCACAGTGAATTTTCAGTATATCAGAAAACAAACATATTCCCAATTTCATCATAAATTAAGAGATTAAAATATTCCCATTGCAGGAGAACAGCAGTATATTTGCTGAGTTCATGCCTCAGAGCTTCTCAAGCTAGTCTTGACCTTCAAGTCTTAGGACCATCTCCATATCACCTTTCATGTTTATTTTCTTGGCATTTTGACAGACACATTCTGACAACATAATTTATTAACAATGTTTTAATGTTAGAAGCCAGATCTGCACATTTCTTTAGGGGCTTGTTGAAAGACCAAGAGCAAAACTCTGATATAATATGAAAGCTACATTTGTCTTTGAGCTTTCGGATAAATCAGGAAAAGAAGAAGCCTTATGCATTGCATTAACCACAAGAATCTAGAGACACTGAGATCTGACCCTGCATTTCTGTATGTAGTTTGTAAAGTGGCTTTGGGTCAAACAGTTTAACAACTTTAAAGTTCTTTTCAGTTCCAATTTGATACATTCACAATTTTTACCTGTCAAAAAAGAAAAGAGGACCAAACTTTTGTATTAATGCTCAGCAAGACAGCTATGCCAACCTGTACTTCCTAACAATAATCATGAACTATTAGTGATTGTCTATATACCAAGAGAGGCAAATTTTGTTTGTAGCATGATGAAAGTCTTAATAAGATTGGTTTTTAACACAATTTTCTACGCCTATTATAATCTAAAGGGAGAATTACAAAGCTCTCCACTGCGGGGGGTGGGGGGGGACTGGGCACAGACTTGGAACTTCATAGATGGGATTTCAGTATCATGTAGACATCTAAACTAGATAGAAAACTTTTTAGGACTTTCCCTTGCTAATATTCTGTTTTGTTCATAGAATACTAAAGACAGTCTAGAAATGCTAATGGGAGTTACAGTCAGATTTTGAGCAAAGCATCTGAGTGAGGATGCCATTGTCTCAATTTAGTGATGCTGCCTTGTTATCCTAGAGCTGTTGTTGAGATGAGCCATGAAAAGTTGTTAGCTTAGTCTCATGGGATAATAGTAGCATGAGGAAATGAGAACATACCAGGTTTGAAGGGAGAAACACACTGCCATTACCAGCTAAAAAACCAGAACTGGCCTGGGAACTATCCAGTTTCCAACATTCTAGGTACGCTACAAACAAAAAGTGCCTGATGCAATGAAGTTACTCTGTGTTGGAATGAAGGCTGTCCCTTGGCCTGTTGGCATGTCTTGGGTTACACCAAATCCACAATGCAAGTCTGGCAAATTCCTGTGTTCCAAGTCACTAAGCCAAAATGCCTGGGGTGACAGCCTGCTGCTGCTCCAATGCTCATCATGAAAAGTATACCTTACTTAACAACTTGCAAAATAAATTTCCAAGTGCTGTTGTCCAGTGAAGCTGGGCCTACTCATTCACTCATTGATCACCTAAGACCCTTTCAACTGTCATGGTAGAAAGCCTAAAGTGCCTGGCTCATGTAGTAGGTGCATAATAAATATTTTTCACAAATTCTGTAGTTCAAGTCTTCCCTTTGCTGCTTCCTAGCTGTGTGACTGGGAATATCTTCAATCTTATTTAACCTTGCCTTGTTTTATAGCTTTTAGTACTTACTCTGTCCTTGGCATTTTACAAGTAATCATGCCACGGAATCCTCACAAAAAGAACTTTTTGAAGTAAGTACCTTCATTATTCTTATTTTATGGATAAGCCATCTGAGGAACAAAGAGGCTTAGGAATTTGTTTAAGGTCACAGGGAAGAGCTGGAATTTGAACTCAGGCAGTCTAATTCAGAGCCTAGCTTAAACCTCTTGGTCTGAGTCTCAGTGTCCTCATCTCTAACATCAGGGGAGATACTGTGACCACCCAGAGTTGTTCTAATAACAACAACAACAAAAAAATACCTGATGCATGTCCCACAAATGCTACAAATACTAATTGTTATTTCACTTGTCATTATTACCATCACCCATCAACTAGCATCCAAATGAAATAAGCAAGTGTTTAAAGTTTCAATTTAATCAGAATTGTACTTTGCTCAAAAGGCAAAAAACTTGGTGGCCCAGTCTGGGATTTCCCTGGTTCAAATTATTAGCTATAGCAGAGATTTTGTTAGGATAAACCCCAAGGTGGCATAACTAATGAAGTTTCTCCTTCTCTTTCTTCATCCACATCTGGCTCTCAAAGTACTCGCTGGTCCAATTGAAAGATGCAATGCTCAGCAACACAAAGCTGAGAATTGATGCAATGCTTATTCACACTTCCACTCCCATAGGTAGTATTAATTCACCAGTTTTGATGAGCAGTTCAGATTTACAAAAATGAAAACACTCTATTTTCTTATTTTAAGAAGCCACACAGCTCAATTAACTTCATTTCTCCAAAGACATGGTTAATTTCTTCACCTCAGTATTCTCCCCTTAGGTCTATAAGCATATCATTTGATAAGTGGTTTCTCAACTTTCTTTCAGTTCTAATGGCTTCTGAAAATCTTGGACTATTTAATGGCTCTGGTGAGATATGGTCAGGAAAATTTTTAAGATTGTAAGTAGCTTTTAAAATATCTGCCTCTTCTGAAAAATAATCATTTTAACGGCTTCTCTGTGTTTGCTTCCTAAGTTAATAATCAGGATATAAAATTTCCATGGTAACCAATCTCAGAAAATATCCCAGGGCTAGGTGCTGACTCTTCCACTGAATCTTCTAGAGCTGTTACTACCTCCCTTACTGCATCTTCAAAGAAAGTATGTAAAATACATTGGGCCTGTACTGACTAAAAAACTGCTCTTCTACTTTTAAGTTTATGTTGTATTGAAAACATGATATGGCAAAAGCATGTAGTACATTTTCTGAAAGTAATGAACATCTTTTTGCTTTGGTTGAGATAAAATTCACACAGCACAGAATTTAACCTCTTAAAGTGTACAGTTCAGTGATTTTTAGTATATTCACAAAATTGTACAACCATCATCTATCTCTGCTTTCAGAACATTTTTCATTATTCTAAAAAGAAATCATACCCATTAATGGTCATTCTTCGTCCTTCTTTAATGTCAGCATCTAAAAACTAGTAATCTACTTTCCATCTCTATGATTTGCCTATTCTGGACATTTCACATAAGCACAATCATATATCATGTGGTCTTTTGTGGCTAGCTTCTTTCATTTATCATAGATTTCAAGACTTACTCATGTTGCAGCATGTATCACTACTTCATTTCCTTTCGTTGCTGAATAATGTTCTATGGTGTAGATAGAGCACATGTTGTTTGTCCATTCATCATTTGAATAGTTGGGTTATTTCCACCATTTTGGCTAGTATGAATAATGCTGTTATAACATTCATGGGCCTGTAGCCATACCACTGTGGCATCTAATCCCATCAGATCCCGGAAGCTAAGCAGAGTCGAGCCTGGTTAGTAGTTGGATGGGAGACTGCCTGGGAAAGCCAGGTGCTGTAGGCTTTGGAGAAGGACCTGGCAACTCACTGCCAAAAATCAGTCGGCCACTGAAAACCTTATGAATAGCAGAGAAGCACTGAGGATAGTGTTTTACCTGCTGTTACGCAGGGTCGCTATGAGTCAGACAAGGACTCAATAGCACCTAACAACAGCAACATTCATACACAAGTTTTGGTGTGGACATATGGTTTCCTTTCTCTTGGGTATATACCAGGAGTAGAATTGTTGAGTCACAGGGTAATTCTGCTTAACATTCTGAGGAATTGACAAACTCCTTTTTAAAACCGCTGTACCATTTTACATTTCTATCAGCAGCATATGAGAACTCTGATTTCTTTACATCCTTGTAAACACTCTTGTCTATCCTTTCAATTATAGCTATGCTAATGGTATCTCACTATAGTTTTGATTTGCATTTACCTAAGAGTTAATGAAAATATTTACCAGCTGACACAATAACTGATTTCACTTTTTTCACATACTCCATTCCCAGTCTTTGCCATATTGTTACATAGTTGTAATAGTAGTCTCACTGTCTTTATCTAAGCAATGGCTCAGAGAGAATGCAGTAAACTGTACAACAAGATGTCATGTCCCCAGAGGCACGTCTCCAGGATCTGGGAGAACCACTGTCCACACACAGACTCCTTCAGTCATTGACTAGATTCCGATACAATCCACACTTTCCTTTATGTGAACACCAGATTTGAAGTATCAATCTCATCAAGGCAAAATAAGTTCTTGGTTCTGCAAATCCTGAATATGTCACGACATGTACCAAAGTCAAATTTTATTTATTAGAATGTAGCATCTGGTTGAGCCATAAAGTACAGATGGAGCCTTCTCAGACAGATGTGGGACCAAGTCACCAAAAACAAAATGAGAAGGAGAAAAAAATAAATCTCTTTGGGGAGTTTAACATTAAATTACAACATGCATATGATGGAGCTCAAAGCCCAGCAGACCTATACTTTACCATCTTCCCATCCCCATATTCAACTCCAGATGGTTTTCTCATAGTTCTTTTAGCACACTATGTTCCCTCTTAAACAGAGGTTATTCTTCTCACTGGAGGGCTATCCTCCTCCTTCGTGTTTGCAAAAAAGCCTTCTCATCCACTGGTTTCATCTGAGATATCCCAGACCTCCTTAGATCTTGTGCCCATTTGCTATGACTGCTGTGACAAACTGTCACAAATGCAGTGGTGTAAGATGACACACACGTATTTTCTTATGGTTCTGGAGTTCAGCAGCTCACTGGACTACGACCAAGATGTCTGTAGAGTTGTACTCCTTTGGATGATAAGAGAGAGTCTTGTTCCTTGCCTTTTCTATCTTCTGGAGGCTGCAACATTCCTTGGCTCATGGCTTCTTCCATCTTCAAAGCCAGCAATGTAGCATTCTCAAAATCTCTTCCGACCCTTCTTCTCCCTCCTCTCCCCTCTTCCTTCTTCTTCTTCCTCTCTCTTGATTTTTCCTCTCCCTCTCTCTCTCTCCCTCTTGTCCCCCTCTTTTTCTTCTTCTTCCTGTCTCTTTTTTCCTCTCCTTCTCTCTCTCCCTCTCTTGTCTCTCACCTTCTGTAACTGACTCACCTGCCTCCCTCTTATAAGGACCCTCGGGACTTCTCTGACCCTACCTAGATTATCTGCAATAATCTCACATCTGCAAAGTCCCTTTTGTTCTATAAAATGGCATATTTACAAGTCTAGTCGATTTGGACATCTTGGGGGGCATTAGGCCATCTACTATAGTCCTCTTCTCATAATGCCTCAGCACTCTGAACAAGTCCAGAGACTTATATTGTTGAAATTATTGCTTTCATAGGCCATAAACACCTTACAGGGCCATGCCTGTTTGTTTCACATGTATCTCCAGGGTCCAGTGCATAGCTGGTACTCGATCACTTGTTAATGATGGGTGACCAGTTTGGTTTTGCAAGACCAGAGTTCTTAGGAGAAATGGGCTAAGGTTATATTGTATAAGACACTGAAATGCCTGGCTAAGCAATTCAGATTTCATTCTATACACATTGAGACTCAGCAAAGGTTTTTGATCAGAGGTTAACATGGTTGTGTATTTGGAGTATAAGGCCAAGATGAGAAAACGATCAACTGAAGGCAGGGTGACCAAGTCAGATGTGGGGATGCATCAAGTGAGGTAGTCACAATGAGAATGAAAAGCTGGAGAAAGATATAAGGATGCAGATGTACTTCACTCAGATCCTTTCTATAAAGATAAAATACCACAGGATTTGATAACTTACTCAGAGGAGAGAAGAGAAAGAAAAGAAATGCAAAAGTGAAAACATTCTGGCTTGGTAATATGAAGCAAGCATATGAATGGTGATAGCATGCAAAATAATGAATATATAAAGTGGAAAATGTTCAGAAGAAAAGGGAACTTATTTCTCCTGCTCCAGATATGCAGACTCTGAAGAGTCCAGTGGTCACCCCTTAGCAGATGTCCAGCAGGAAATTAGAAAGTACATTTCAGGAGCTCAAACACACTACCCCAGGTAAACAAAGACTCAGGATTCTCCGCTAGAGAAAGAATGGCTGAATCAAATGAAAAAATCACATAAAAGCCAAAGACAGAACTATATGGATGGCTGGGAAAAGCAAGCCTAGAGACAGAGGACCAGAAAGAAGCCTTTGGGGTGAGGAGAGAATTGAGATTCTCAGGAGGTTAAAGGAGATACCAAGGAGGGATAGTGCTCTCAATTCTGCCCAATGTCTGGCCAAAGGAAGTTTAAGAAGAGTCTTGGAGGAGTTTTATTAAATCATAAAAATGAAATGTCATTTTCAGAAAAATGGAGGAAAATGGAACTGGAGCTTATCATGTTAAGGAAGATTAGCCAGACACACAAAGATGAAAATCACATGTCTTCTCTCATGTGTGGAAACAAATAAATAAAGAAAAAGGCCTGAAAATAGAGGATAGAAGATGGACTTTTAGGGGAGCCAAGTAGGGTAACAGTACCAGGGGAGGGGAGAAATGGAGAGTACAAGAGAGGGTAATAGAGAGAGGAGATATGATCAAAGTACAATATAGACGTGTTTGGAAATGTCACAGTGAAATTCATTCATACGTACAATATGATTAATAATACTAAGAAGAAAACCTGCTTAAAACAGTTTTGGAATTTAGAGATCTTTTAGAGAATTGCTTCAAAAAGTGATGGGGATAGAAAAGAGATTGTCAAAGTTTAACATACTCAGTGAAGAATGGAAGTAATCATGGTCACTCGGCACTTGATTTTGAGAGTCAAGAAACACTTCAGAGTGGTTCTGTACTCGTTTGAGTTTGAGCTGCTTAACCTTTTCAGTTTCTCTATTTAATTGTAAAATATGGAGGCTCAACCATCAAATCCAAAAATTCTTGTGACTGTACAATTGCAAAGCATCTGAGAAGTTGTCTTCACATTATTCTCCATTTAAATCAAAAGTTACCTCCAAAAGGAATTCTAGCAACAAGACAGCCCAAGAAAGAGAAACTATGAAATTTGAACAATTATTCCTAACTTAAAAATTATGAAGGCATCATGTTGATTTCAGACATAATTCCTTATAAAATAACTTTTGTCAATTTCCTGTTTGAAGCGGTCCTACTCTAATTACTTCTTTGCTAATATAGATGATCCTCTATTTTTAATCACACATTCCTCTCTGCCACATTTTAAATTTTAATTTCACTTTCCATCATTGTATATTTGTCATTCAATTCTTCCCTACATATATATTTAGACATCTCATATTTTTTCATATTCTCAATACCTTTTGAAAGGCATTTTTTTCCAATTCAAAGCCTTGGTTGACATGTGTCAAGGAGGCATAAGGGAATGACAAACAATGAAGACATAAGCATAAGAGAAAATGGTACTGGAAAGCAAAACCTAGAATTCACTTTCCTGTATAAAGGGTCTCAACCATGCCACTATCAACATTTGGGAAAGACATCTTCACTTTGGGGAGTTGTCCTGTTCATCGTGGGACATTTAGTAGCATCTCTGGCCTCTATCCGCTAGATTCCAATAGCACCATCATGCTCATTTCTGGCAGTCAAAAATGCCACCAAGCATTACCAAATGTGTCCCTGGGTATAAACTCTCTCTGGGTTGAGAACCACTGGTCTAAAACCCTGGAACACAGGCTAGATTTTAAGACTATAAAGATAAGTTCTGCTTTCAAGTACTTCAATAGTACATGAAAACAATTTGATAAAATGAAGTAGAAAATACAGCAGTATTCTGTTTATATTCCAATTCCCATTCATTTACTGTAGGCTTGGCATGGTTTTCTCATGCCTACTTCTTCTGACTTGGGAGAAGGACCTGGAAACCCCCTCCCCAAAAAATCAATCTGCCGTTGAAAACCCTATGAACAGCAGAGAAGCACTGACAATAGTGTTTCCCCTGTTGTACAGAGGGTCGCTATGAGTCGGATACCAACTCGACGGCACCTAACCACCACCACAACAACAACTTCTGAATATCTGTCCTCTGCTTGCTTCATGTTTCTAAACCATGATCCCCCAGACACCACGTATTTGATCATGGGTCTCCCCACTCTCTATAGCAGAGTTTCTCCACCCTAGCATTGGCTGCCTTGCCTAGATGATTCCTCTTTGTCCTGCCAAAGATGTCCTTGCCTAAATCCTTGGAACCTGTGAGTACATCATGGCAAAGGAGAAATAAAGTCTCAGATGCAATTAAAGCCTTGTTAATCATCTGGTCTGAGGATGTAGTCAGAGTAGCCTGGATTGTTCAGACGAACCCAGTGTAATCGCAAGTATCCTGAGGACACTCAGAGGGAGAAATGACTAGAGAAGGGTCAAAGAGATATGACATAGCTGGCTGTAATGATGAATGAAGGAGGCCACTGGAAAAGGAAAGATAGCAGATCTTAGAGCCTTAATAAGGAATGCAGCCCTGCCAACATCTGGAATTTAGCCTAGAAAGACCTGTTGGGACTTCTGATCTCCAGAACTATAAGATAATAGACTTCTATTGCTTTTAGCTACCAAGTTATTTGGTGGTTATTTGTTAAAGCAGTCATAGGAAAGTAATACACCACCACCACCAGTTGTGATGTCCCAAAATGTCTTCAGACATTGTCAAGTGGCCCCTGGAGACAAAGTCACCTCCAGATTGAGGGTCACTGCTCCACAGAACAGAGTCCAAACTCCTGAGAAGTGCACAGTGGGACTCCTTAAAATAAACACTACTCTACTTGCTGAACATGATCTTCCAACCGATAGTGAGATATGTGTAATGCTCCAGCCACACACCAAACTTCTCAATTTGGAAACACTCTACAAACTTTCACCTCCCTACAGATGTGAAGGGACTCATTAGAGGGTAGGGAATGAGCTTTAGCCTTCCTGTCATTTTTATCTATGCCCACAATTATCTCCCAACAAGGTGCCTGATTTCTAGTTTCCTCAGGTTATTACACATGGTTGCTACATATATTAAACTGAAGGTGTCCTAAGCTCTCCCTCCACACACAATATTGCACCTGAGCCCCTGTAAGTCTTTGTTGGAAGCTCTGGTATTAACAACACCCCTATGCCTTTGCTTGTCCATTCTTTTCTTTATCATTAAGAAATGACTACCCTTCTCCTTGTATATGGCAGTTGTCCTTAAAGATAAAGTTCAAATGTTCTCTAAGCAGTGAAGACTTTCAAGATCCCCCAAAAGAATAGTGAACCACCACTTGCCCCTCTCTAGTTCTTCATGGTGCTGATCCTCCTGCACTATGCCTATTGGTTCTTCACTATGCCTATTGGTTGTGGGATGTCATTAAGAGCTGACCTCATATTGTAGTCTCTCTGCATTCCAGGTACTTAGAGAAATGCTTCTGCTCAAGAAAAGCCTGCGACACAAATGAAAAAAAGTAGAAAAGTCATGGATATATATAAATCATATTAATTATGGGTTATAAAAGCTGGCAAATCCCCAGCCAGCTATGGGCATAATCCCAGCTCTGGGACACTAGAATTAGGAGAATCCCATGATTGAAATGACAGATGTTATTCCTTTATCTGTGATCAAAGGCAGGGGCAGAGCTTAGCTGCTAGGAACGTAGGTTGGAAAACAGGTACAGAATGTGTCACCATGTACCATGTGTCCACTTGTCTTTTCTCTTTTTCTACCCAATAGATATTCTACCCAGCATTTCCATGAATCAAATTTTGTTAAAGCAATCCCAAAGCACACAGTGAGGAAATATTAACAGAGTCATACCTGACTTTGTCTAAAACTTCCCGGGTTTAGGCCATAAAATAGTCATTTATGAGCACTGAATAAACACAAGTAATAGAGCTGCATGTATTTATGAGAATCTTGGGAGTAGGAGCTGTTGTATGAACAATTTAGTTTAAAATCAGAGAATTTGCTGAAAGAACTAAGTGGAAATAGATGCAATCCATACCTGGCTAAATCTGAAAGTGAACTCTCAGGTTTTTCTGCATTCAGGGGAAGAGAAACAGAAAATTTGAACAGACCCTAAGAGGTACATGGATTGTGCAGTCATGACTCCAGAAGGATGCTGATGGTTTTGGAATCAGAAGAAGGTGCCAGGGACACTGTAGGCCATAGCTGATGGCTGTGGGCACTTGCTGGATGGCCAGTATAGGATGCTACATTCAACCTCACTAGTGCAGTGGTTCTGAACTGGAGTGGTTTTCAACCCCAGAAGACATTTGGCAGCATCAAGAGACAGGTTTGTTGGCATACTGGTAAAGAGGACTGCTACTGGCATCTAGTGGGTAGAGACCAGGGATGCTACTTGATATCCTGTAATACCCAGGACAGCCCCACATGTCAACAGTGTCAAGGCTGAGAAACCCTGAGCCAGAGCAATCAAGAAAAGTTCAAGATCTAAATATTTATGAACCAAATCTCCCCTCCAGGGCCTCTAAGCAACCTTGCAAAGGGTGCTCATTTGCTGGACTTCTGACATCATTAGTAAGATTCTCTTTTAGGACAAAGGGCCCAGCTTGCTTGCAAGTGAGAAGGACAGGCAGTGTCAAACAGGATGAATTTTCATGGTTTTTGAGAAGGTTCCAGGGTGGTAAACCTTTGAAAGGTAATCCAGGCCATTAAATTCCAGACCCAGAGGTTACATCAGGATATCTTGGCCTTCACTAAATAAAACCAGCATTAGACCTACATGCCAGGATTCCATTCAATCACTCCATATCTGCCTCAAGCATAAAGAGATTCCCCCCCCCATACACACATAAACCTTTTATGAGAAAATTTTGTTCTTTTGCTAGATGGTTATGTACTTAGTTTTAACCACTTCAAAAAGGTGAAAATCATGGTAGATAGGCTCTGTGCAGAATGTCCAAGCACTATTTGGAACAATGAGAAGCTGCCCAGTATTGCTGCAGTTCAGGTATTTGTCCATTGATTATGAGATTGTAATGGGTAAGAAGATAATTTGCAATGAGTGGAATCATCTATATTTCAAGCACCTTTCAGTCATAACAGCAATGAACAGCATCTCCATACTGTATTTCAAGTATGTACAATGGCTAGGAAAAGTTGGAACCTTCTTAACAGTGGATATAGTCTTAAACATGGATGTCAGTCGTTATCCAATAAAAATTTGTCTTGCTTTTATATTTCTCTCTCTTGCTCTTAATTCCTGTAGATTAACCTGGTAATGTGTGCTTCAAAACAGAGCAGGTATCCATCTTCTAGAGACCAAGAGTTCAATTTTTGATTTTTGATCCTCTTTCTAATACTGGTCCCCTGGTTTGGAGATAACATCTGTTCTCTACCTCAATTTTTGTTTCTACTGCATACCCTTTTTCAACAAAATGGGCAGCACAGACAGCAATATTTGTTAATTTTTTGTAATCCATACCCCCTCAGCAGCAGCATTGACACAGTAACTAACTTTAATAATATATCATGCTACTATTTCTGATAAATGACAGTGATCTTTCTAGCATGATCTATTAAAGCTGAAATATAACAGTTATCTAATGTTAACAGAACTGAGTATGATCTTGGATGTGGTTTCAAATTCTTTTGCTGGGTTGCGATTCCTTTATCTAGCCTAAGTCTCCAGCAATTACATGACATTTCATTTCATTTCTGTAATGATAACTGTGATTTAAACTATTTAATTACAACTGATGGAATATCCCTTCCCTGATGGAAACAGATCCAAGGCAAATCTATAGAGTGTGTGGGCTGGAAGGGATAGGAGTTGGTCGTTTTCAAACCAACTACTATTTATTCTCTAAAAGCATACTGCTTTCCAAGTACCCAGCAACCACAGTTTCCCAATACCTCTATTCTCCATTCTTAATCAGACAGCAAACATTTTAAAGGTATCAAATAGCTCCCTCTGAATTCCCTATTTATTATCAATTCCTGATTCATGTCTATTTCACTAATTGTCCTTAGTAGAATTTGGGCATATCTCCATGATATTTCATATCCTTAAGCACAGAAAGTATTCAGTAACATATATTTCCAAAATTATACCTTTAGGGAAAAGAAAAAAATCAAAACTAGAGAATTCTAGTAGCTATTCCACCCTGTCACCCAAACAGACAGACAGACAGACAGACAGACACACACACACACACACACACACACACACACACACAGAAAATCAACAACATTCTTCAAAATAATGTTCCTGAATTTTCTGTAGAACAATCTGGTGGCAGATATATTATCAAAATAGATTTCATCTGATCCTTACAAAGAGCTTAGCAGTAAGTCATTTGAGTCACTAAAAGTATCAGCATTGGGTGAAGAGTTAACTCTTTGAAACTGACTGCAGCAATAACAGGAAATCAGAACAGGAAATCAAAAATCAGAACTCTCTTCCTCCAATTCCTTTGATTGCTCCAAATGGCACCAATGAATCCTACAGGCCATATATGCAAGTGGCCACTAGGGTCCTCTCATTTCCAGGCACCTTTTAACCAGGGTAAGTCAAACAACTACACTATGGAAACCCCTCAGCTCAGCGGGTGCCTGACTCTACAAATGTGATAGAATTAAAGACAGCCTACTGGAACCTGCTAGGGTATCTAGCTTTGGGCCAAGAGAAGCATGGCATTGGAGCCTACCTCGGACTTCCACACCACGTAGGGGTGGCCTTGACTGTTGGGTGGGGCCTGGAACTTCCTCTGCTGGAGCCACCTCCTGGGAGAAGCGAAGATGCCGTTGGGGCCTCCCCCTGAGGAACAGAGGGTGCTGGCAGCGCTGCGGGCAGTGGCCGACCCAGCCAGGACAGAAGGCAGGTCCCAGGCCATGCTCTTCTTGAGTCCGCCTCGACCCAGGGGGACCTCATAGTCAAAGTGGAAGCTGCCAGAAGGCGACTTCTCCTGCGGGGTGCTGGGGGTGGAGAAGGACGAGCAAAGAGGTCTGGGTGGCGGGACCCGGGTGGCCCGGGGATGTGGGCTCCTGGGAGAAGACGCTGAACGGGGACTGAGACGCTCAGGGAGGAGCTGTGGGGAGTAGAATCGGCCCCCCGTGGAGCCCTGCGCACAGCCCTCGGTGCCCGTGTCGTCCCCGCAGCGGCCGATCAGAGCTGGGTCCAGGCTGCGGGTCTGGCGCAGCTTCCTCTTGGAGAATCCCTTGGCTGAGGCCGCGCCGCCTGAGGCGGGCGAGGAGCAAGAGAAGACGCTGTGGAGCAGGCTCTGCGCGGACATTTCGGTGGGGCTGTGCCGCAGGGCCACCTTCTCTTCTCCCCCTGCTGGAACCTGGAGGCTCTGGGCTGGGCAAAGAAAGCGGCTGGGGCCAAGCTGCCCGGTGGGGTTCCCCGGGGGTGGTGGAGGGCAGTGCCCGGCTCACGCACCGCCAGAGCGCTCCAAGTGCCCTTGCAGGGGCCAAAGGAGATCCATCACCAGCCTTCTAGGAATAGGGAGCGCGGGTCCCTCCTGAAGCTTCTGGAACCTTTCCCCAAGCTCAAGTGGCAAAGTGGGTACAGAAGAAGAGGAGGAAAGTCAGGCGTTCCTTCGGTTCTCAGCTCCCGCACTCCAGCGCCACTCCCCCTTCCAAGCCAAGGAGGGAGCCACCGCGCTCTTCTCGGGCTCACTGGCTCCGGGCAACCTGGAAGTCTCCAGCAAGCTCCTCCTGGCGGCCTCTGGAGAGTCCCGAGGGCTGGGGAGGAGGCTGCCGGAGCGTGCGCCCAGGGTGCGACCGCAGGGCTCCCCACGCCTTGAGAACTTCCTCGGGCAGCGCAGCTGAGCGCCCTAGCTGCGCCTTCTGCACAGTCGCGGGGCCCAGCGGGTGGGGGGTGCGGCTGCGCTCTGCTGCGGCTCCCCTGGGCTGCTGCGCCCACTTTTCCGACGGACGAGGCTCAAGGATGTCTCCAAGCTGAGGAGTTTCCGGAGGGGTCTCAGTCTTGCTGGCCAGTGGGACCCCGAGCGCGCTATGCCCAGGGCCTTCCAAGGGCTGGGTGACTGCGATGGGAGAGAATTCGCAGCTGCTATTCGTAAAGGACGGACGGAGCTCAGCAAACAGCCTCAGGAGCGGGTGCCCGAGTTCCCACGTACAGTGACACGATAGTTACCACCTGCCTTGGGCCCCGGGCAGGCGTGGAGATGTTCCCGCACCCTCAAGCCAGAGGCAGCAGGAAGAGGGTGGCTGGGACCGGTAGGGCCAAGGAAGGCAGGTTCTGGAGCCAGGGCGGAGCCAGGAGCTGGAGAGAGCAAAACGTGAAGTTTTCCAGGCGCCCAACCTGGAAGCAGCGCAGAGAGCGGGCAACTGGCTGCTGATACTCAGTGTCCTGGGGAGAAAGTCTCGAGGACGGAAGTGCGGACCTTCTCCTTGGTCTCCCCTCCCCCTACTGAGGGGCGCGCCAGCTCCACTCACGTTTCTGGAAAGGAAGGGAGGTGTCAGATTGCACCCCACCCACTGGTGTCAGATGGGCAGCCTGGGACAGTTTTGCTAAAGTTGAAGTTAAATCTACTGCCCCCCACACCTCCTGCTGCTTTTTTTTTTTTTTTAAGGAAAGGATAGAGATGAGATTCAAATACTGTGATTGCAGAGTAATGGGCTAGATATTGGGACCCACTAAGAAAAGTGGATGGGGAGGAGTCCGTGCGTGTAAGGGTCCTCATGAGCATATCTATAGATGGTCTTTAGGAGGAGGGCTATGTGTGGAGAGGGCAGGGGCGGACGTCAGGCTCAGAGTCCACCCAGAGGCCACAGAACTCCACAATGACAAAGCCATAGGCCTCCTGGGCCAGCACCAGGACGCCTCTGAGCTCAGCAGGCTTCGGCCACAGTCCTGAGTAGCTGGAAAACTCTGGCAAAGTCAATATTCCTGGCTTAAAGATGAGTCTGGGAACATCTCTGGAATCTTATAAAGCACCAAACCTCCCTCCCCTCTTAGGGAGCTTTTTGACGTCACATTTAAGTATTGTTAGCCATCTTACAATCATCTCAGCAGGGAGCAGACTGAAAGTTGGAAATAAATGCCTATTTCATGTATTTTTGTGACCTCTTTTACCACTTGAGAGTGAAGAGAAATTTATACAAATGAAAACAGGACTTTCCATTACCATGTCTTTTATTAAAGACAAAACTGTTACAGTGAAGTTATAAATACAGGTGTTTGACACAAACATTCATCATGTATATATACCAGAACTGTCAAAGTTTGACTTTGAAGGTTGTTGTTGTTGTTAGGTACCGTAGAGTTGGTATCCAACTCATAGTGACCCTTATAGGGTTTTCAACGGCTGACTGTTTCGGGATTTCCTTGGAAGTGGATTGCCAGGTCCTTTATTCCCCATGATATTTATGGGGATATTTACTGTGACTTTGTAAAAAGTATGTTCAACTGTCCTAGATATTTGAATATCTAGGAGGAAGAACATAATGAAATCTAACTAGCAGGAGAATTTATTACCTCCACAAAGGGCGTGTGCCACCCTAGTTGCCCTTGTCTGGACATAGCCTGTACTCCTTTTTATAAATTCAGGGGCACAGACAACACCCAGGGATTTCCTTCCTGTAGTTTGAATGGCTTTCTGCTGCTTGAAGACAGAATGAGATTCTAATTTCCCATCACCATTTCTGCTGTCCATTTCTTCTCACCCTGAATCTCCTAAGTACTTTCACTGGTTATCAATCAGGTGTGCTGCTGAGAGGTACCACATTTAAGATTGCTTGGGCTAGGGTTTAGTTCAGTTGGTAGAGTGCTGCTCTGCACTCTCTGAGGCCATGTGTTTGATCCATGGCATGGCAAAAATGGGAGAAGCACCCGGCAGCCCACTCCCAAAACAATGCTTAAACAGCCATTGAAAATCCTATGAGGGTCAGACCCAACTCCAGAGCACCTAACAACAACTGCTGCCCTGACTGTTGTTTTTAGGTGCCAAGGAGTCGGTGTCCAACTCATAGCGACCTTACATACAACATATGAAACACTATTGTCATGTTTCTCTGCTATTCATAGGGTTTTCAAGGGTGGATTGATTTTTGGGAGTGGGTTGCTGGGTCCTTTCCCCAAGCCTACAGTATCTGGTGTTCCCAGGCGGTCTCTCATCCACATACTAACCAGGCCCTGACCCTGCTTAACTTCCGAGGTCTAATGGGATCAGAGGACACAGGGCTATGGCTACAGGCACCCTGCCTGACTACACATGTGAAATTATGTCTGGGAAGTTGGTGACATTTGCTTTCCTCCCTCCTCAAACAACTCATAGTGGAAGTAAAGTATGTGTGTCTTGCTTGCCCCTTCTTTGGTAACAATACCTCATAACTTGTCATTAATAATGAAACCATTTAATAGGAGTAGTCCCCGATACTGGCTAGCATTCTATGGTTCTGCCTCATTGCATAGTTATGCCTCATTGCATTTTGGCATTCCAGGTAGATGGTTAACAGAGTCACATTTCACAGGACCACTTATACTCAAGGTGCTTGAGAAAAATAGTGGCTGCAACATTGGGCTCAAACATAAAAAGATTGTGTGCATGGCACAGTTTAGGGTAGTATTTTGGTCTATTGTATGTAGGGTCACTATGGGTCATATGTGACTCGACAATGCCCACCACCACCACCACAAAGTTCTATAAGCTCATCCAATGACCATGGGGTTGAAAAATGCAACCCTACCACGATTAAGTAGGGATAATCTGAATGTCCTACAGGGGCAAAGGCATACATTCCAGGTCATGGATGGCAAGCCAATAAACAAGAACGCTTCTATTGGCACTCCTTGGGCTTGGAGCAGACATGTGCCACTTAATTCATCCTGTTGTTTCCAGTGGGTCCTGATCTTCCATTAGCCTGGAACTTGCTTCACAGTTGGAAATAATGAATAAATTGTTTTAAACAAATTCATGTGTGGCTCGACAATGGGCATGGTTTCAGAATGGCATTGGAGGTGATGTTGTCATTGTGTGAATACCATAGAGCATACTTACACAACCCTAGATGGTATTGGTCAGTTACTCAATGTGGCCTCTTGATGCAGTCAAGAGATGAGATGTTTGAAGCCAGGGTAAGATACATCATGTGTTACAGTAAACTTTTTTTTATAAGTAAGAGTATACCCTCAAATAATGATAAAAGGCATAGTATAGCAAGTGCATAAACTAGAAATGCAGTCATTTATCAAGTATTACGTATTAAACACAACTGGGTGTGCTCTACCTTGCTGGAGGAGTGGGGAACAACAGAGTGTCACTATATAGCCGAGGCTGGCCTCCAACTGACAATCCTCTTGCATCTGCCTCCCAAGGTCTGTGATACTCCTATCAGCGTGGGTTTGTTTACATCCACATCACCACAAACCGGTTAGTAGTGGATTGCACCATGGCATCACAATAGCTGAGCCATCACTAGGTGATAGAAGTTTTCAGCTCCATTATTGTCTTATGGTATCACCACACACATGGTCCATTCTTGACCAGAATGTCCTTATCTGGCAAGTGGCTGTATTCATTAAGCTGGAGCTCCTTGAAAACCTCTGTGTAATTGTGTATACTTTTAAAATACAGGCAGAAATGTGATGGCTCATCTATCAAGAAAAATTTTGTAAGGAATCTATTTGGATTTTTTGTATTTAAAAAACTATTTTGATTTTCAACCTAACTGCCCTTAGGTTTCTGCTGCAGTCATTGTGGCTTCTGGCATTATTATTCATTCCTAGTTGGGGAATCCTAGTTTACTCTTGTTTGTTACATAATCCTTTTGTTTATATTGACTCAACTCACATTGCCCTTTCTGATTGATTGCCAAGTTATACCAAATTCAATGAAGGAAGATCTATGGGTTTCATTTACCAATTTCAGAAATAGGTGATTGTGTTACAACTATCCCCAGAATATTTCTTACAATTTCATCAACTAGTATCAGTAGCAATATAACTGGTAATCTAGAAAGAAAAATTTTTAAATATATGTACTTTAAAAATCAAGTATCTAAGACTTTGCTCCATTATAAGGGCATAGTGAAAAGTATTGCCATGCTTTTTTTTCCCCTCAGCATATTGAATAAAGACTTAAGATATGTTCTTATTAAGAAGCAGAACAGTCTGGTCACTGTTCATTCCCATTATAATTTTCATAGATATGCAGGATTTTAAAAAACTGATGGTATCTATTCCATCTGTTCATGGCATAAGAATATTCCAGGGAAAGTTCTGGAATCCTTGGTCTGACATCAAGACATCTTCCTATCTGGAATCCTAGAAAACTTATCAGTATGTTTCTATTCCCTTGAGAGACTATTCCACAAACACATAAATCTTACTATCAAAGGATAAATTCTAATGCTTAACCTAAATTTCTCTTTCCTTGATTTTATCCCTTGAAACTTTTCATATCTCCAGCCAAAATTCCTCTTTACCCTTAGTGTTTAGACCTCCAAGCTATTTGTAGATTTTTATCATGCCCCTTGGGTATGACTCAGTGATTTGGCTACACTATAAAGTTCATATTTTGCTTTAAAACCATCATTGTTGATGATCTTTTCTGGGTTCCCTCCAGTTGCTTATTTCTTTTCAGTCCTGAGATCCAATATTCCAGGTTAGGGCATCCCCCTTTGCCCTTGTTTGTTATATAATCCCATTGCTTAAATAGTCCCAAATCACACTGCACTTTCTCACTTTGTGTCATATAATATTTCAGACTTATATCTGATTGGCTCCCAACCCTTAGTCAGCATCACTAATTTTTGTTTCATCTTGCCTGTGTCTCTCAAACTGATTGCAATCCCTCTGATATCATTGCCATGTTCTCAGTGAGTAAACAGTTCGCAGAATCTCACTCACCCATAGAAGTCAAGGGTTCTGTCTCCAAGCTCCTGAAACATCAAAAGGGGCATCATTGTAATCTGTGTGCAATGTGAGATATATGAGAAATGTGTGGACAACTTTTATAGGACTTAATAATGGTAATTAGAGTAAATAGCCAGACTGAGTTTATGCCTAAACTACTTCTTGATTGTAAGCTAGGAATTTTCACAGCTGAACTAAGAATGTTTCTTTAGATTCCTATTCCAGAATCTCCCTGAATAAATATATCTCCTGTGGCATTTAAACTATAATTGGTGAATGTCTCTGGAGGTAAACCTAGAATCTTTGAGAACAGGAATGTTTTTGCCTTGTATTGCATTTATATATCAACAGGCAAGTATTTTGGCTCAGTATGTTGGATCAATCTTGCATTGTCCAGAATTGGAATCATGAACCTTCCAGGTACCCAGTTAAGCTTTTCCTATCCATCTAATTGATACCAGAGCTATGACAAAAAGGCAAAGAAAAGAAGAGTTGAGGGGGTAGCTCAGTGGTAAAGCATGTGATTAGCATGCATAAGACCCTGGGTTTCATCTTCAACAGAGACAGGGAAAGAGAGAGAGGGAGACAGAGAGGGAGAGGGAGACTGAGAGGGAGAGAGAGAGGGAGAGAGAAGGAGAGAGAGGGAGAGAGAGGGAGAGAGAGGGAGAGAGAGAAGGAGGAAGGAAGGAAGGAATGAAGAAAGGAAGGTAGGTAGGGCGGGAGGTGAAAAGTAAAGAAAGCTATTTGTGACAATTTCTTCTGACAGTATATTTAGAAACCTAAATGATTATTCATCTTTCTTAGGTTTTCCCACTCTATATGCCTGAGTTTCACCATCCTTCACCAATTGTGACTCTAAAAAAATTAAATTCAATGAAGAGAAAAAATTTCTGTCACTATCAGCATCTGCATTGAACACAAAACAAAAAGCCATTTGCAACACTATCTATGCTCTCATTTTCTGTGTGAATATTAGCAACATGTTCTGTTTCCTAGTGTTTCACTGATTTCTCTTCTTCTGGACTTTATAAGGGGTTGTGGTTTAGCTCAGTTGGTGGAGTTCTTGCTCTGTGCCCTCTGAGGCCCTAAGTTCCATCCCCAGCACCTCAAAAGGAAAGAAGAACCTGGCAGCCCACTCCTAAAAACAATCCCCAAGCAATCTGCCATTGAAAACTCTATGGGTAGAAGAGAAGCACTGATGACATAGTGCCAGGCATGGCACAGTGTCAGGGAGTGTTTCGTTCTGTTGTACATAGGGTCGCTATGAGTCGGACCTGACTTGATGGCACCTAAAAACAACACTTTAGAAAGCAGGAGTTTGCCATTGGCGCATTTTTTCACGTACACATTTATTCCTTCAGTGGATATGAGTAGAGTGCTTCTAAATGTCAATGATTCTCTTTTCATTGTACCCAGGTTAACAGGGTAAGTGAAAGGTGGAAAGCTTTTAAGAATCTTAAACCAAGTTGCAGTGTGGATGTGGTTAGCAGGTTCCCAGGAGTCACTCCTGAAAAAAAAAACCGCCTTACCGTCTTGCTTTGGCGTTTGAAAGACACTGCCAACATCAAATGCTAAATGCATAATGATCATCACTTTTGATTTTCGCTTTGAAACTTGAGCTGAAGAGCCTTTTAGGAATACAAATTAGCTGACAACCAAATTCAGTTTTGGTTGATAAACATTTTTGATGAACATTTGTGTGCCAGTAGCATTCTTTCTTTGCTAGTTTTACTTTCTTCTATCATTGTGAAGGTACTTACAGTCTCAAAATAAGTGAATTTTACCTGAACCCAATATATGTCTCATCTGAACTAGCTACTTAGAAGACTGTGAAAACTAGTGTAAGTAGTTATAGTACTGTAGCCTCAAATATGCCCAAATATGTCAATAAAATAAATAAATCAAAAACATTCCAGGGGGTGATCTTCTATAACATGTTTTATGACTACTTTTGAGGATGAAAAATTATGCAATAACATAAACAATTATTATAGATATTTTATTAATTATTCTACAATGCTCACAATATCGTTGTTAGGTGCCATCAAGTCAGGTCCGAGTCATAGCGACTCTGTGTACAACGGAGTGAAACACTCCTCAACACTGTCACCCTCAGCACTATGTCAGTGCTTCTCTGCTATTCATATGGTTTCCAATGGTGGGTTGTTTTTTGGGAGTGGGTTGCCGGGTCTGTCTCCCTAGCCTACAGCACCTGGTATTCCTAGGCAGTCTCCCATCCAAGGACTAACCAGGCCAATGCTGCTTAGCTTCCGAGATCTGACAGGATCAGATGCCAGGGTGCTAAGGTTGCAGACAGTCATAAATATTCTTTAATATTTCCAACTTTAAAAAAGTAAATAATATGGGTTTTTTTCTCCAAAATTTTAATTTTTCCCCAGCCAGGATCTTCACTTCTCTAAGATCGAATGGAAATTAGGGGATCTATTTTGCCAAAAATATTTTCTCTGGTGATAAGATAGAGTGTAGTATGCAAGCAAGAAAGGGAACAAAACAACTGGTTGTGTGCCTGCTGTGCACCGTTGTGCATGGACGTGTGTGTATGTGTTCTTCTCAACTTTACCAAGGGAAAGTTTGTACATAATAAACTGTATACATGAGTTTTAACAGCTGTGTATACCCATGGAACCACCACCACAATCAATCAAAGACACAGAACATTCCTATCCCATCCTCAGTATGCTTCTACTAATGCTCAGTGAACATCAAAAACTTGAGTTTTGCTCTGTGTAATGGTTAAATTGTCCCTTCAGTCAAGACGGAAAGAGAGGGAAAGAAGAAGGAAAGGAGGAAAGGAAGACATAATACAGAGGAGAACTTATTTTACTTCTTGCCTTGGGTCCCCCTCAAAGGTGTGTCATAACTCTTGGTCCCTGTACATATGACCTTATTTGGAAATGGGATCCTTGCATACTCATTAAGGAGAGTTCAGACTTACCTAAGATGGACTCTAAATACAGTGATTGGTGCCTTTATGAGAAAAAAAAGGAGAAGGCAGTTTGGATACACACACATAGAAGGCGGCTATGTGAAGATGGAGGCAGAAACGGAAGTGATACAGCTATAAGCCAGGAAACATCAAGGATTGCCAGCAACCACCAAAAGCTGAGAGAGAGGTCAAACAGGCTCTTGCTCAGAGCCCTAAGGAGGAACTGACTTTGCTGACACCTTGATTTTGGACCCCTGGTCTCCAGTACTGTGAGGGAATATACTTCTATTGTTTTAAGCCACCCAGTTTGTAGTAATTTGTTAACGCAGCCCTTAGGAAAATTATACATTTCTAAAGCACAGCATGGCACAGCTTGGTTCTCCTTCTTTCAAACAATTTAATGAAACCCAGAGCCAAAGAATTCATTGAGCAAAAAGCAATGTCAAAGAACTTTTAAATAAGGCAAGAATACAGCTAATGAATGCATGCTTGCCAATAATCCATTTTCAAAGTAAGGAGAATGATCAGTTGGACATCTTGTCCAGCAGGGCTTCAAACTCAACCTAACCCTGAACCCATGCCAGCTCAAGCACTTTAAAAACCTTTTCTGAGCCCGAACCTGAACTCAAACCCAGTGAAAAATTGGATTCAGGGTCAGCTTTTAATTTTTTTCTTTTTTTGTATCATTAGGTATTTAAAACTGGAAAGAAACCATTGAAAAATAGTTTGTCTACCTACATGTAGTATTAAAATTTAAACCCAAACCCTGTAAATTTTAACATATTGAACCAGCACCTGAACCTGAACTCAAGTTTTCATGAGTTTGAAGCCCTGCTGCCCAGTGCTAAGCACAGTGACATCATTTTCATCTCAGCAACTGAGTTGTAGTTTATCCCTTGACTCTTCTAGTTCTCCTATAGGATGGAATTCACTTTTCCCCTTGGTAAATGTCTGCCCTTCTGAGCATTTGTTTCCAGAAATGTGTTTGGGGCTCAGTTTTGCAAGTGCAGAAATGTGCAGAAATGTCTTACAGGCTCAAGCCAGAAAAAGACACTCAAATCTAGAGGGCTGTGATACTTTAGTTTGCCTTTTATGGTGTTTAATTCACTTAACATTAAAGGGGCTAAATGGACACCTGAGATGCAAGTGAGTTCAAAGGCCAGAACAGGCAGCAGAGGAACGCCTTTAAAGGGACAGATGAGAACTGCTCAAACTCCTTGACAGGCAGGAAGAACCAAATCCTGGTAAGGCTTTCTCTCAGGAAAACTTCCAGAGATCCAGTTGAAGAAGCAGAGCTGCGTAAGTTCATAGCGGCATGCCCTTCATTTGCCTCCTGTATGATTTATTGGGGATTCCTTGGGTATTTTTCATAGTTCACTGCCTTGTGGCATAACACAGATTAGAAACATACCAAAGAACTCCCACCCACTTTTAAAGATATAGGCATGAAAATAAGACACTTCCAAGACTGGAATAAACAGGCTATGGAGCAGAGTTAAATTCAAGGGGTTAGACTCCACATGGTAGTGAATGCCTTTAATCTCAGTGACTCAGGAGGCGGAGACAGAAGGATCACAAGTTTGAGGCCAAGGCAGGCCACGTAACTTAGTGAGAGAAATTATACAATGGTCTGCAGGGATACAGCTCAGTGGCTGAGTGCTTGCAAAAAGCATATGTGAAGCCCTGGGTTCACTCCCCAAAAACCAAAAAAAAAAAAAAAAAAAAAAAAAAAATTGAGATTTTCCACCTTTTAAATAGAAATGCCTTCATAAAGCAATGACAGGGAGTTGGCACATACAACCTGCTGGAAGTTGCTGGAGGTTTATGGAATGATGCAATTACATTCAGTCACTAACATCCTCAAGGCCATAAGATTCAGGAAACAAGAGCTACCACCAACTGATTTCCTGTGGATTCTTAGAACTGGAATAGCTCATATCACATCATATATTAACTAGATTTTTAAAAAATATTTCCTATGGAAAGTGTGTGACAAGCAGCAAAGTCATGCTACTGTCCCCATTTACATGATCTAGACTATATCATCAGGATTGAGGGTGGGAGATACGGGGGTAGGGTATGGAGGAAGGAGCTGCATTTCCAAAGCATCTATGCTGCAAAACCCTACATATATTGTTTCTACACAGCATTACTGTGAGGTAAATATTCTTATTCCTATTCCATAGCTCAATGGTTCACAGCCATATCTGTCCAATGTCAAAACCCATCTGCTTCAAACTATACTTGTTGATTATCAAATCTAACCAGCAAAGCTAAAAGATCAGAGTCATCATAAAACATGAGTATGAACAGGAGTAGCATACCCCTAACTTGTACTTCTCCTTCTCCTTTCTTAGTGCAAGTGGGAATCGGCTGTAGCTCTGTGTTTTCTGTGCATATTTTCACTTATTAAAAAGGTTCTAAAGCCAGGTGCTGTGGCATATGCCTGTAATTCCAGTGACTCAGGAAGCTGAGGCAAGAGGCTCACAGGTTCAAGACCAGAAGTAAGTCTGCACAACGTAGTGAGAATCTGTCTCAAAAGGGAGGATTTGGGGTGCAGCTCAGTAGTGGAGCATTTGCCTAGTATGTGCGAGGTCTTGGGTTCAACCCCTAGTACTGGAAAAAAAAGGTTCTAGCTTTTGTCCTCTACGGTAAATCTTTAATTTTCCCTTAGTATCTCTACCTCAGACTTTAAAGATGTTCTTTAGGGCATTTTTCACATACTTCATATTCTTCTTATGTTGTAAAGCCCCAAATTAGACATAGTGCTCTCATAAGTGACTAACATATTGAAGCTGTGTTTAGTTTATGGGCAGCAAATAAGAAGTTGTATAAAAGGCTATTACTCACCCTTTATAATTTGCCTGATGTCTTTCTTGTTGTTGTTATGTGTTATCGAGTCAGGTCAGACTCATAGCAACCCCATGTACAATAGAACAAAACACTGCCTGACACTGTGCCATGCCCAGAACTATGTCAGTGCTTTTCTGCTATTCATAGGGTTTTCAATGGCTGATGGTTTCAAGAATGGGCTGCCGGGTCCTTCCCCCAAGCCTACAGCACCTGATATTCCCAGGCCTGGTGTCCTTATGGTGATGATAAATATCCTGTAGCTGTCTCTCGATGCTTATGGGGGATTTGTTCCAGGATCACTGAGGATATCAAAATCCATGGATACTCAAGTCCCTCTTATAAATAACATAGTATTTGCATCCTCTATAAACTTCAAGGGCTGGCATTTAGCTCAGTTGGTAGAGCACTGCGCTGCAGGCTCTGAGGCCCCGAGTTCAATTCCCAGCACCACAAAAATGGGAGAAGGACCTGGCAATCCACTCCCAAGGCAATCCCAAAACAGTCAGACATTTAAAACCCTATGAGGGTCGCTATGAGTCAGATATCGACTGGACGGCATCTAACAACAACAACAACAACAAGATAAATTTCAAGCGTGCAGGTGTACCACTGTGGTGTCTGATCCCGTCAGATCTCGGAAGCTAAGCAGGGTTGGGGCTGGTTAGTACTTGGATGGGAGACCACCTAGGAAAACCAGGTGCTGTAGGCTTAGAAGAAGGATCCAGCAGCCCACTTCCAAGAAACAGTCATTGAAAACCCTATGAATAGCAGAGAAGCACTGACAATAGTGTTTCACCTGTTGTATGTAGTTGTTGTTGTTGTTAGGTGCTGTCAAGTCGTATCCGACTCATAGTGACCCTCATAGGGTTTTCAATGGCTGACTGTTTCGGGATTGCCTCGGGAGTGGATTGCCATGTCCTTCTCCCATTTTTGCGGTGCTGGGAATTGAACTCGGGACCTCAGAGGCTACAGAGCGGCGCTCTACCAACTGAGCTAAATCCCAGCCTGTTGTACGTAGGGTCGCTATGAATCAGACACCAACTCAACTGCACCTAATAACAACAGAGACATAAACTTCATATCATCTCTACATGATTTATGATACCTATGAAAAAGTGAATGCTCTGCAAGTAATTATTATACTGCATTGTTTAGAAAATAATGACAAGAAAAAATCTATACATGTTCAGTTCAGGTGCAATTTTTTTTCAAATATTTTTTATCTGTAGCTGTCTAGTAATAGAAGGGAGGCCAATCCTAACAAATTGAGCTTCAAGGCTATGAAAAGTTGTTGTTACTAAAGTTTATTGTTCAGAACAATTCTTTTTGCCCAAATGAATTCTCATCAATGGAAAGTCAGTGTATTTGGGCCAGATGTTAATTTGAGCGCTTCCAAATTGCATGCTGGAGCAAACAGTGTCTCCAAATAGATTGGTCAGATAAGGCAGAGGGCCAAGAAAGGATCTATTTCACCCAAGCATATGACACAATCTGAATTATTAAGATAATGAAAGAAATGTTTAAGCTACTTGATAGTCTGATTTTAGGACATACCTAATCAACTTTGATTTGATTGCATAAACTTTTCATCCCAAAGTCCTGAATTTTAAAAATCATAAGATCATTTATTAATAGTAACTATTTACATTTCAGCAACTAAAAAGGCAATAATTTTATGCATTTGGTAAGTTCTCAAATCTATTCCTCTCAGTTTGACTTCATTGCTGCCACCTTTACCAGCAATGAAACACATATAAATAGGAGAAACAGAGTCTGGTTCATTTACTTAAGATACAGTGAAAGCTATGGCACAGAAATGGCAAGAAAACAATGAATGAAGCTAGATGAATTATGTCACAGATACAAGTCAGAATAACTTCATGGGCAGACTTCTGGAACTAGAATTCTTACCACCTGACGTGCTATCCATGTATTATGAAGTGCATCTGTGAAATTAATTCACTCAGCTTGCTTCATTATTTTTTAACACTTTTATTGAGTTAGAATTCACCTAGCATAAGTTCACTCACTTCCAGCTTAGTTCATTTTCACTTGTTTTAGCCAAATAGTGGTAAGTTATATATCTGTTTAAATATCTGTTGGGAGACAAGATAAATGTGTACAGTTAAAATAAGTTTGAGAATCATTCCTTGATTTATTTGTTAATGCATCCCTTGAAAGCACCAACTGAGAACAGAGTGTATGTTCCTTAATATATATTGGCTATAAGTAAACAAGGGCTTTGGTGTACATTTTCAACTGATCAGGGAATTTGTTACAGTGGTGAAAAGATTGCTGTTTTGAGTCAGAATCTTGCTATAAAAGATTTCCAGAGAGTCATGGGATTTTCAGATGAGTGATCAGATCCAGACTTCTAAGAAGAAGCCAGATGGATTTATTGTTACTGATTTTCAGCAAGATAAAGTATTTGTTTTTACAGATTGCTTTGGTGTCCCAGTTTGACATTTGCTGTTGTTTTAAAAGGCAAATTAAAAACACTGGAAATGAGAAGGCCAGATAAAACATAACTCCAAACCACCCTGGAGGGATGGAGTAATTGATAATGGTGACCTCAAGCCCCTTCTGCAGCTTGGACAGATCAAAGCCCCAAGGACTATTTGGATGGTTCCTCAATTTATTTGAAAACATTTAATCCATGATCAACTGGTTTCTTTCTCTTCCAGGAGTTCAAATTATTAGCCTAATGCACAACATCATCAGCTTCTTAAAGCAAGGCACTGAACCCAATGGGACCTTCATTTGATATAAGTGAAAATCAAAAGAGAACAAACTGCTAGCAACAAAGACACTTTTTTTTTTGTTTTTCATTCTTTTTGTTCAGCTTTATTTTAAAGGATATAAAACTTCTCCTACTATGTAGTCTCTTTTATGTGGCAACCATGCCACCTTGGAAATACTGATTTTCACATGTGACCTTTGTGGAGAAAGAGAAAATTTGGCACATATATCTTGGCTAACCGGACCCAAATTACATAATTTTCAGTAGGAAGGTTTGAGATTCCAATATCTAGTTAAGGTATCATATGAGATATTTCACCACAAATTGAGTGATCATGGTTTTATGACACTATTTAGACAGTCATCAAATATTTATTAAGCAACCACTATATCCCAGGAATTCTCCAAAGTGCCAGGGAATACACCAATGAGCAGAAAATCAATGTGTCTCTGCCTTCAGAGAGCTTACCAAATTACAAAGAGAGGCACATAATAAATACCTAAACAAATTAATACGAAACTGCAAGGACCACTAACAGCTATGAAGAATAGGAAGCAGAGAAGCTGGTGGGCTGCTTTAGCTGCAGTGGTGGGAGTTGATTTAAGTTGGTTTAATTTCTGTTCAGTTATGGGGAACTCTGCCTGCAGCTGTACTACTGTGGTATCCTATCCCATAAAATCTTGGAAGCTAAGCAGGGTTGGGCTTGGTTAGGAACTTGGATGGGAGACCGCCTGGGAACATCAGGTGCTGTAGGCTTTGGAGAAGGACCCCACTCCCAAAAATCAATCAGCCATTGAAAATCCTATGACCAGCAGAGAAGCACTGACAGTAGTGTTTCACCTGTTGTCCATAGGGTTGCTATGAGTCAGACATTGACTTGATGACACCTAACAACAACAACATAAGGAACTCAGACTAAGGCAGAAGCCTAAAAGCCATTGATGGTAACTCTAAGTATTCTGATCAACCAAGGAAAATCTAAGGCTAAAGCCTTACTAACCCTGAAGCTTTCTAACAATCTGGCTTCCCTGTCCTGAGAAAAGTCAAATCTACCATCTCTTAGGAGATCTGCTAAAAGCTTTAAATGTCCCCTGCCTTGGGTTAATCCAGCAGCTCATATCTTTAGGAGCCTAGGTGTTCCAATTCAACTCACAGGTCTACAATCACCCTGAAAAGACAGTACTTCTGTGATTAAAGAAAAAGAAAAAAAACTTGTAAAAACACTTTGCTTACACTCAAAATATAGTTTCCACAACTAAATTTAGTTTTGGTATGCACTTCATTGGCTGACTTCCTGCACTGGGCTTGCCTTTCAGGGCATTTTCACGATCTGGTTCTCATGCATGCAGATGCTGTTGCCAGTTGAGTTCACAGGCCTGCAGGGGTGGTGTTTAAATGACCTCTCGTGTTTTCATTAACTCTTAAAAAACTTTACACAAACATTTCTGCTCATGTTAGGTTTTGCAAACCTTTGCCATTGTGCTTTTTTTCTTTCACAAAAACCTAAATTTGGTGCTTAGACTGACCTGACCTTGAAATATATCATCTTTTAAGTAAATACAAGACTTGACAAGACCCAGGAACTGGTGCCGAAATGGAAGTCAGCATCCTCCCCAGTTGGCAGAGGCCAGGTCAATAGAGTTACAATTAACCCCATAACCCAAAGGGGAAACAGAATGCTCTATTTTGGGGAGGGAAAGTAAACAAACATTAAAAGAGAATATCTATTTGAGGAGAAATTAATGACAGAGATCTCCATGAGTGTTACCTGAATTCATCATTGGTCCAAATCTTTTGTGTTATTTTCTAGAGCCTATTTCACCTTAGTTTATGAAGACCAATCCCAGAGGATTTTGTGGTCACAAACATCCAAGAGAATTCAAATGATCACCAGCAAATAGAGTAATTAATATGACTCCAAGATTCAAGAAACTATTTCTGCCCCGCAAGTAACCATGTTCCCTTGGTCAAATCCCTAAAAATGTTCAGCCCCTTTAGCTTGCTGGTCAGATGGTGAGAATAGTGATAAAAGTCCATTAAAGCATGTCAGGCATCTTTGTTGACTCACTTGCCCACAGTATGTGATTGCTATGCAAATACCAAAAGCCCCAGTAGTATAATCAGTTCACCCCATCTTTAAAAGAAAATGAGTGTCTTATGAAGCACGACTTAAACATATAACTCTCATTACTTGTTAGGCTTTGAAGGATAATTTGTAGAACACATTTTTTAAGCTTTTTACCTCATTATTTCCACAGAAACCACAAGGGAAATTATATAGGAGAGCTGGGCAGTTACATGATGAATTCACACGGGAAAATGGTAGCTTTTGAAACAATTTCCAGAGCAGCACAGAACTATAGAGATGAGAGAATTCTTTTCTAAAGTAAGGCTGAACCAAGCAAGATTAATTAATGAAGATACTGGATCTTGGAACACATAAAGTTCATGCATATCAATGGATTCATCTTAGGGCCAGGTTCTTTAGTCCAATTATCTATGAGACTCAGAGAAAAGTCCCCAGTTCCCAGAAAGATAACTATTTAGAATACAGACTGAGAGCTGAGGGGCCAAGGGAGAAACTCCATCAACCCAGATTTCTACCCAACTTTTAAGGAATATAAACAAGGGAAGGAAGGTA
Source organism: Pedetes capensis (assembly GCA_007922755.1). Classification (NCBI taxonomy): domain Eukaryota; kingdom Metazoa; phylum Chordata; class Mammalia; order Rodentia; family Pedetidae; genus Pedetes; species Pedetes capensis. The sequence continues at coordinate 10,454 of VMDO01014086.1, read as the reverse complement.
AATAAATCAGGGGAAAAGTCAGACACTGAAGGCTGACAGGTTGTAAAGAGGTTATGCTCTCTCAGAAGGGAGATGGAGGATTACAATGAGAGGTGGCAGCTGAGAAAGTTCTCTCACATCCATGTTATAAGGATTGATAGCTATGGGATACTACGATTACAGACAGTTTGCATTTTCCTTCTGCAAGGATACCCCCCAGAAAAGAACAGAAATAGCAAAGTGTGTTAGTCTGATTTTCATCACTGTGAGAAAATTCCTGAGATAATCAACTTAAAAGGAGAAAAGTTTTTTTTTTTTTTTTTTTTTTTTTTTTTTTTTTTTTTTTTTTTTTTTTTTTTTTTTTTTTTTGCTCACAGTTTCAAAGGTTCCAGTCCATAGTCACTTAGATCCATTGCTTCTGGGCCATGGTGGGGCAGAGCATCATGGCAGAAGGGCATGGTGATGGGAAGCTGTTCATCTTACAGGTGCTAGTAAGCAGCAAGAGAGGAAGTCGCTGGTAACAAAAAACACCCTTCAATGGCATGTCCCCAGTGACCTACTTCCTCCAAACAGATCCCACCTCTTAAATTTCCATGACCTCCCAACTGTCCATCAGATTATGAACTCATCCACAGATTAATCTATTGATGATATCAGAGCCTTCATTGTTTTAGGCCTGTGAAAAGGCAGAACAGCATGGTAGGGAGCACGTGGTAGAATAAAGGTGTTCACCTCATTGAGGAGTTCAGGAAGCAGAGAGAGAGAGAAGAAACCAGTGCTGGAGTCCCAATACCTCCTTCAAGGACACACCCCCAATGACCTAACTTCCTTCCACTAGGCCCTACCTACTAAAGCTCCCACCACCTCCCAGTAGCGTCACAGGCTTGTGACTACGCAGTTAGCATATGGACTTTTGGCAGACATTTAAGATCCAAACTATAACATACATGTATATACAAGAAGCATAGACTTCAGGATAAAGAGCATAGATGCTGGACTCAGAACTGGGTTTGAATTTAGGCTCTGCTTTTTACCAGCTCTGTGCCTCTTTTTTCCACTATAAAATGAGACATCAGTCTTTTCTTCTGATTATTCAGAGAAGTCAATGATTCAGTACTCAGAAAATGCTTAGAACTGTGCCTGACACACAGTGAACACTGTCTGAGGAATAAAGGAATCACATCCCGCATTCTTTATTCCATATTTTGATAGGTTTAGCAGCTGAGAAAAAACAGGGAGCATTTTTGAGAATTCATAATTCATACTTCAATCTTTCCAACTTTTTCAGTTTAAGATCAACTAGTTACACTATTCCATTTACAACTTGCTATTCCATATACAACTTGTATAATTTCTGGAAAAATTCACTGATTGGCATTTCCATCCCTGATTTTTTCTGAAATGAATTTGGTTTTCAGTGAGTTTATTTCTGATGGCCACAAAATAATTTTTCCCTGTATAGCACATATACACTGGAGGAACTTAGGATTTGTCCCCACTGTTAACTGCTATTTATTTCATAATGGGGCTTTCAAAGAATACACTTGTGATTTTATGGAAACTTTTCTAATGCACGGTGTTGTTTTTAAGTTGCATTAATTCATGCTGTAGAAAATTTAAGTGACAGTGGGCATGGAAAAGACTGGAAAAATTCTCCTAAGCCAAAATATTTATATATTTGTCCACAAAAGATGTACACCAATGATCTTAAGATATATAGGAAAATGAGGTTTGCCCTCAATGCTAAGACCTACATCTCTTCTCAAGATCAACATAAAGATGCCATAAAACTTTCCCTTTGTTACTGAGTCACCACAAAAATGTAAGCTGGGTGAACTGACTGTGCCTTCAGCACTATCTTTAGCTTTGAGTCTGGTGGTCTTTACTGGAGCCAGACTTCCCTTGTTAACTCAAAACTGTTTTTGCAGAATGTAAAATAGTTGTTTTACTGTGCTTCATATTTTGGAAAGGACAGTTTCAAATTAATACTACTCTTTGACTCTTTTATGCTACTTTTCCTGAGGTTCTCATAACTTCATTTTGAACATTTATAAATGATTTACGTTTGATGAATTTTATTTCCTCAAATATTTTCAATATCAATATTTCTCCAAAGAAAGTACTTTGAGTGAAATCATACTAAATTTTGGCAAAGGGACAGAAGAAAATTATTGTATCTAAAAGATATTTCTTACAGATTTAATTCTAGGCTGCTAGTTTATTTGAAGGAAAAAGCAATGCATTTATCTTCCAAATAACAATCCTAATGTGCTCCAGTTGCTTTTCTGAACATGCATACATACAGGTGTGTGTGTGTGTGTGTGTGTGTGTGTGTGTATACATATATATGCATACATATACATATGTGTGTATACAAATGTGTGTATATATATGTATATGTATATATACGTATATATACACACACATACATACACATATACATACACACATATTTGAACAGAGCATGGTTGTAAATATGCCCACCTAGCTTTTTTCTGTCCATAATGTTTTTATAATGGCTTATTTTAGGGTGAATTAACTTCTCTTCAGTGAATGATGCCAAGGGTCTTGGGCACCAACACTTTACAAATTCACCCTTGGCTCTCAACAAGAAGAATCAATATCAAGTGATCATGTCCAAAGGGCATAAGACATAGAAGCAGGTTTTGATGCTTTAGCATATTATTTTAAAGAAAATATAAAGTCTTCTTGAAAAGTAGGCAGATACACTGCTGAAGAAAGTAAGCTAAAGCATCTCTACTAGCCAAATACCTTTCCTCCTAAGAAAGACATACTCACTTGCCTACTAGGTGCTAGCATTTTGTTGTTGTTAGGTGCTGTCCAGTCAGGTCCAACTTACAGCAACCCTATGTACAATAGAACAAAACACTCCCCGACATAGTGCCATGCCTCACTCTATGTTAGTGTTTCTCTGCTATTTATAGGGTTGTCAATGGCTGATTACTTCAGGATTGTATCAGGAGTGGTCTTCCAGGTCCTTTTCCCATTTTTGTGGTGCTAGAGATGGAACCCAGGGCCTAAGAGAGTGCAGAGCAGCACTCCACCAACTGAATTAAACCCCAGCCCAGGTGTTAGCATATACTCATGATTAAAACTGGACATTTATCCAGATAAATGTATTTCTAGCTTCTGCTTATAGCCAAGATCCTGATGTAAGAAACCTAAGAAGCAATCTCACAGGGTGTTTATACCAAGTTCCCTGGGAATGTCCTTCCATGGTCATCACCAACAGCCTTTCCTGGCTCTCAGGAGCCCACACTTGTGCAGATCATTCCTAATCTATTTCTTAAGAAGCTCACCAATCCCTTCAACTTTACCTTTGTAAAATTCATTCAAATATTCCAAACTACATATTCAGTGTGCAGGTGGATTGATTTGAACCTTAAACTCTGACTGCACATGTAGGCCTTTCTAATACCCATCAATGTATATAGCAATAATCACATTCCAGCACCTAACAACAACAAAACAAGGAATATAATCACTAATGAGAATTAAAGACATTCAATAAAACCTTATTTCATACCTACCACTGCAGAGAAAAGTACAAAAAATATTCCTTCTGTAACTTATTTTTTTAGTTACAGAAAAGAAGATTAGTACATAATATGCCTATCTCACTTCTGACCCAGTGAGGAAAGACATAAGCTTCATAATAAAAGTTACTCCGAGAAAAATTTCAAGTCTATAGGAGGGGAAAAAGTGGTAACTCCAAAAGACAATGGTAGAGTAAGGGATCAGCCTAGAGAAAGCTGTTTGGGATTTCCAAAAGGGTTGTGGAGAGGCATGATTCACATAAAATGGAACTGAGAAATTGATTCCGTACTTTACTGTAGAATTTACAAGATCCTGGTCAACTCATACAGATGTGCCTCCACTGTCGAAAGGAGAACAAAATCCCTGCCATCTATGAATAAAACACTTTGCAGTTTAGAAAAAACAAAACACATAATTTCCATTTTTGTGGTTGTGCATAAAATTGAACTGATTGGAGATATGGGGTGTTAATTGGGCACACTCCCTGATCTACAGAAAACATAATCACCAAAGAGGGAACAAGAAGAAACACCAAGAAAACAAGTTTGACACTGTGTACAATATAGTAGCTCAAAAACAAAATTCTGAAAACCATTTGAGAGACTTACTATGTTGTTGTTAGCACTTAAAGCAGCCAAACAGCCAGGTTAGTTTAGAATAACATTTTCAGATCCAGAAATTATTTTGGATGGCATACTTAATTCCATTTGACCACTGAAGAAATTGGAACCACATGATCAAACTCAGTGAAAGTGACTTTAAGCTGAGTGTAGAGTCTTTGCATCTTGAGTCCTGGTCTAAATGATTTGGTTATCTTATAACTGGAGTGCTTCTACCTTCCCTCCTGGGCCCTTGAATATACAAATAAGGTTACTGGGGAGTAGTGTAGAGGTTCTCTCACTTTACCACTTGCAGGCCCACTCCAATATTTTTAAGGATTTCTGGATGAGTTTATGACATAGTGATAGATATCTATTCTAGGTGGCTCCTCACCTAAAATCTCACTCACCATACGTCCTCAATTATCCTTCCAAGATTATGCTGCTTATGTCCTTAAACCACCTTGCCCCAGATTGGAGACACATAGCCTTCTCTTTTTCATTGCCAAGGTGCGATGGAAAGAAGCACCACGCTGTATGGCAAAGTGTACCAAAGATTGGAGAAAGTGGAGGGGAATCACCTACACAGTGCCAGAAATTGCTTAAAATTGGGCATCAATACTCTTCAGGATTTCCTCAGCTATTGCTACTATGGAGGCATTTTTTATTGACTTTCGCTTTATGCCTCAGCTTCTCAAGGTATTATGTCTCTCCTCTTCCCCCATTTGTCCCAGGACTCAAAGCAGGTGTCTTTCTCAATCTCTGATCTGCAACTAGATCCAAGAACATGGAACATGCAGAGCCCAAAGGCCCATTAAGTCTTTTCCTATACCAAAGAGGAGTTACTTCCTTGAATTCTATCCACTAGCATATGTACAAGATTGCGATTTTTAAACATAGTATCTTTTCTTACATCATGGCCATGTTAAATAAAATAAAAATCAGACTTATCAATATTATCAATCCAGAGGTCCTCTTCTGAACTTTTGGAGCAATTGCTCCTGTCTAAAACATCTCTGTAGCATCACTGCTATCACTACAAACCAGGCTCTTACCCTTGACTCTAACCACAGCCTCCTAAATTTCTCTCTTTCCCAATTGCCATTGACCTGTCCACCAATGTTTTCTTTCAACAAAATCAGACTTTATTATGACATGCTCCCAATTAAGTATCACAGTGCCCATCAGTACCTCTTGGAAGCATATGTGGTCTTCCCCAGTGACAATCGAGCCCCACCCAAGCATTCTATCCTTATACCCTTCCAGTCTCCTCATGGAATCACTTGTCTGATGTTAAGACACACCTCTTTTCATACCTTGGTATCTGAAAGAGTTTAAATGTCACTTCTAGGAAGTTTTCCCTCTTGGTACCTCATAACCCTTAATATGTGCCTTTTCACAGTTTCCACATGCTGTTAATTTGAATGTATCCCCTCCAGTAGAACTGCAAAGAAAGAAAAGAAAACCAGCTTTACTTCATCTGATTTTTCCTAGCACTCAGTACTACAGTTAGTTGTGAATACTACAGGTGCTAAGTAAATATTCATTTAACTCTTTCAGGTGAAGCATGTGAAGAAATAATGCATGATATTTAAGATTTTGTGCTAAGCATTTAAAAGTTCATTGCAAATAAAATTCCTTCAAAATAAAGCAGAAGACTGATTTATTTCCTCCAAAACTAATGGCAAAACTCTTTATTGGATAATAATTGGGAAATTGGCTCAATTTATGAAGAAAAACAATTTGGATCACTATCTCAAACCATAGGAAAAAAGCAACCTCAAAATGAATTTAAAATCCAGACATGAAACTCATCCATCTCTAAGGCAGCAAATTGTAGTTAAACTGTAAGATGGAAAGAAAAGGAATAATCAGAAGCAATGAACTAAGAGTTCATAAAATAGATCCTCAAAACATAACGTTAACGAAAATAGCAAGAAACAGGATGAGATCTGGACTATTGCAGCATTTATGTAAATTTAATGTTATATAAGGGTGGAGTTTAGCTCACTTAGCAGAGTGATGCTCTGCACTCTCTGAGGCCCTGGGTTTGATCCCAGCACCACAAATATGGGAGGACATTGCAATTCACTCCTGAAGCAATCCCAAAGCAACCAGTCATTGAAAACCCTATAAATAGTAGAGAAGCAGTGGCATAGAACCAAACATGGCACAGTGTCAGGGAGTGTGTTATTCTATTGTACATAGGGTCGCTATGAGTTGGAATTGATTCAATGGCACTTAACAACAACAAAATGATAAATGTAAATATACAAAGCAACAATTCAACAGTGAATATTTTTCTAGGATACATTCTTACTTAAAAGCATATATTAAACATGTCAGAGTATATTCCTGAGGTAGAATACATATACATATATAATGAATATAATATGTAATAATATATGTGCACGATATATATATGAATATATAATTTATTTTGATTTTGTTATATAGTTCAGACTGATGGCAGTGTACTATGAATGAGAAGTTTTCAAAGGTACATTCACATCTAGAGATATATTGAACATGGTGTTAGAAAAAATGAAGGGAAAATAAATTTTTAATGAAGTTTTTAAATGAGTATTGTGAGTGATGGTATATTATGCACCGAGGAACATAAGTAACTCAGTTGTGGATCAGCAGTCTATAATGAAATCCAAGCCTAAGCAAATGCCAGAGAATACTCCAAGTTCAGTCTTAGAAAGCAGTGGGGTCAGTAGGGCACCCAGGTGCCCGATTTCAGGGTGGGATATCTCACTCTGGCACCTGAAGATTAGCTAGTGGATCCCCTCTAAAGCCACTGATGTAGAACAGACCAAGGAGTGGACAGAACATGTTAATGCCTTCTCTGCCTAGGACTAGCTGTGTGATCCCAACAGGACACGCCACTCCCCTGGGCCTGGCTTTTGTATCAGAACGTCACAGATAACAATTCTGACTCATGACTAGGGAGGGTTGGAAGGGTGGGGGGAATGGGCAGAAGAGACTGTACCTTAAAAGTCAGTCCTTTCCTTCCAAAGAGTAAATGTAGGAAACAGAGGGGTTTCCACCTCCCTAAAGGACAGTAGTGCCTGTTATCCATTGTCAGAAACCTGCAGCCATTAGGGAGGGAGGGAAGGGGAAAGCTAGGAAGAGAAATGGTCTATACATGGAACCCACTGAACAGTTGTCAGCCTCTGTCTTGTATCTGTTGAAGCTATCTGTGTGTGTACAGGTGATCATATTGAGAGTCTGGGATGGATGATCACCATAACCTGGACATCTCTAGACTCCCATTTCACCTCTGGAGAATGGAGTCAGGTGGAAGTCGTGTGAGAACAGCCTGATACCCCCATGTCAAGGGCCTGAGGACAAGGTGGCCCCTGTGCAGGAGAGATACACTCAATGTTTCCTTTCTTCTTTGATGAGAAACTGTTTATTGCTTTCGTGGGACCAAATGGAAGATTCACCTGTCTCCATCATCTGCCAACATAAGCAAGGATATCCCTCATTCTTTTCTACAAAACAGTGTATCTGGATTTGTTCAATATTATTGCTGTTTTGACACAATTTATAGTTAGCATTCTGACAGTTTAGAGTGAAGGCAAATATTTGCAAACTATGGGAAATCGATTGTTAAAGAACTCCAAAATTACTTGAATCCAAAGAGAACTATAATTTTTAATTAGCTATGAATAGTTCAACTGCTGCATTAAAAACATGGACTCTTAGAAATGCATTCACTTACACTGAAGTCTTTTCATGAGATAATACCGCTGTCTTTTTGTGTTTGTGTATGTATGTGGTACTGGGGGTTTGAGCCCAGGACCTTGTGCATACTTTGTACATACTTTACCACTGAGCCACATCCTCGGACCCCTTAAAAAATTTTTTTTTTCTTGAGACAGGATCTCAATAAGTTACACGGGCTGCCTCTGGCCTTGAACTTGGAATCGTCTTACCTCTGCCTCCCAAGTTGCTGGGATCACAGGCATGCACTAGCATGCAGCTAATACTGCAATCTTAATTCATCAGTTTACTTCCTGGGAACTTGGCACTATTTGCAAGCCATAACATTTTTTATTTTTATTTTTAATTATAAGTTGACAAGTTACTGTTATATATATTATGGGGTACCAAATGATATTATGATTTATGAATTCGATGTAGAAAAAAATCAAGCTAATTAACATATCTAACACTTCAAGTACTTAGCTTTTCTTTGGCAAGGGCATTTGAAATTTACTCTCAGTGATTTTAAAATGTATAATGCAAGCCACAGCATATATAGCCACATAACATACCGATGGCAAAAGTCTTGAAGGAAAACAAATGTTGACTGTTAAAATTAATTATGAGACTTGATCACTGTAAGAGTAGGGACTAGAGCCCAAGCCTCTGAGATGATCTTAGAAGCCTGAGTTGATCTTGCTTTATAATACCAACTTGTATGCACAGAAACAACAAAAGTAACAAAAGATACATTTTTGATGCAAAAATTCCTTACTTAAAATAAAATGTGTTACTCTCTGTATTGGCAGATGGAGGGACAAGTTGCAAAAGGTCTATTAATATGTTGTTACAGATTGTGTGTGCATGTTGTGATGCAGTTTGACAGCATTCACATGAGCACAAACAAGCAAGGAAGAAGGGCTAATTAGAGGAGAAAAGTAACCTTTGACCTATTGAATGGCTTTCTGAAACCCGAATCATCACTTGTGGGTTGTCCCGTGGGAAAGAGTCAGTAAGTGATAAACACAATAAATTAAGGAATCCAAATAGAAAAGCACTGCTCTGTGAGCTATTGGCGGCACAAAGAGTAACATGGGATACAAATGTTTGTCCTACCAATGTGCATACAGTACTTGGACAGATGAGTTTCTAGACTGGATATACAATTATGTGGTGTTCTGTTCATTTTTTCGTGCATGGGCCTCATGATGCCATAAACTTCAAGTGATTAATAAACCAGTTACTTCCCACTCATTTTATATAGCTACATTCTGACATGAGAAAACATATTTGTAGTTTAAAGCATCAGAAAAGGAACAATGACATAAATTCAACAAGATAAATCTGATGGCTCTATTATCATTGACGTCATTCATTGCTGAATGTCATTATGCAGTAAACCTCCAGCTCCCAGACTGTTCAATTCAACCCACTGACAAGATGTTGCCCCAGTCTGGGGATATAAGCAAAGAAAAAACTCATTATAAAAAAGAGAGGAATTAACCATCTTATTGGGACGTGGTAAATCTTTTATGGTTATTAGAGTTGTATATGCTTCCTGTAAGTATCACTTAGATACCAAACCTTAATTAAAATAATGATAAATGTGTATATCCCCATTTCTCCTTTTTTTTTTTTTTTGTGGTACTGGGGGTTGAACCCAGGGCCTCGCACTTGCATACTTTGCAAGTGCTGTGCCACTGAGCTGCACACCTAGCCCATTTTTTTACTTTTTGAGACAGGGTCTTACTAAGTTATGCAGACTGCCTCTGGTCTCAAACTTGCAATCCTCCTGCCTCTGCCTCCTGAGTCACTGGGATTACAGGCATTCGCCACAGCACCGGGTAGTATGTTTGTTTTCTAATGCTTTGTTTGTTCTTGGTTTCTAATGTTGAGGAGTGAGGCATTTGATGCTTTTTTTGATGTTTGTTGAGATTATTATAAATTCTATCACATAGATCTTGTAAAATTCCGTATGTGCTTGAAAACCATACTATGTATTTTTCAGTTGTCTTGTATAGTGTGTATACACACATATACCTGGCTGTTAATAATATACTTACCTGTTATTCTCCAAAGTACATCTCACCTTAAAGTCTATTTTTTCTGAGAGTACTAAACTTTCTTTTGTCTGAGAGTACTAAATTTGTTTGGACTAATATTTGCCTGGTATGACTTTTCCCCTTCTGTTGCGGCGGGTCAGGCCTATGGTCGCGAACTCCACAGAAAATTGAGCACACATATGCCCGGATCCCAGACACATCAGAGGTGAGCCCAAATCACCCCACTGTGCTGCGGAGAGGTCGGGGGCTTGTGGAGGCGGCTAAGTCGCGTGCGGCTGGGGAGCTCCTTTTCAGCGGAAACTGGCGGAGCAGTTCACTGCCAGCGGTGAAGTTCCGAGCGCCACTACAGCACAGGACAAGATGGCAGGATAGAATCCTGGAGACTCGGAGGGGACTTTGCCCACACACCCAGGGGAGCCGGACCCAACATAGCATGCAACCTTGACATCACACTGTCACCCTGCCCGCGGGACACAAACTGCAAGTTTTCTGGTGAGTCAGCACAGAATCGCACCCTCCCTCCTGTTGTGGCGGTGGGAAA
>VMDO01014085.1:0-55861 GCA_007922755.1 Pedetes capensis | reverse complement strand
CTATATAGTAAAAGATAGAGAAGACTTGGATGGGAAACTTAGATAGGAAGCGGGGAGGGGGGAAACATAGAGGAGGGTAAGGGGTAACCTATATGAATAATGCTTATCAAATTGCATATATGAAAATTGTCACAACGAAAAGCATGTCAAAATGAATCACATTATGATGTACATTAAAAATTTCTAATAAAAAAAAAAAAAAAGGGAGAAGGACCTGGCAATCCACTCCCAAGGCAATCCCGAAAAAAAAAAAAAAAAAAAAAAAAAGTTGGGTCCTACTCAACCCTATAGTGACCCTATGTACAACAGAACAAAACCCTACCCAACACTGTGCCATGCCTGGCACTATGTCAGTACTTCTCTGCAATTCATAGGGTTTTCAATGACGGATTGTTTCAGGAGTGGGCTGCTGGGTCCTTCTCCCAAGTCTACAGCACCCGATATTCCCAGGTGGTATCCCGTCCTAGGACTAACCAGACCCAACCCTGCTTAGCTTCTGAGATCAGACAGGATCGGATGCCAGGGTGTCACAGCTGTAGACATGGCTTCCCTAGACCTGATTTATATTTACAGTGACCACAAACTCATTCTGAGGATGGCAAATCAGACTCCAGGATACACTGTGACATTTTTGGTCTTTTATGAACCTTTAAGAAACATGAAAAAAAAAATTATGGTGTCTTCCAAGAAAACTCTAGAGATAAGTCATCAGAAAAAAAAAGGTATTTCCTTGAGCAGAGAAGTAGCAAGTTCTGATCCCAAATAATAAAGCTTTTGACACATGAAGGCTGCCCTGTGTGGTCCTGGCTCTGACAGAGAGGAAGGCAAGAGGGATTTGGCTGAGGCACTTTAGCAAATGCCATCTCTGTGGTGCCGGCAAGAGATTGCTACTGTTTTACAGGGTTGGAAACTGCCCCAGGGAATTGATGCTCAAAACTCTCTAGTCTATTGTTGCTGTGACAAAACCAAAAAGCCAGTCCTGCCTCTCTCCTGTGATGTTTAAAATAAGCCGAGGAAGGAGAGCCCCTGAGTGAGAACGTGGTGAATGTGGATTGGGTCTGATTTTTTTCTGATCCCCTACTTCTGACTTTCTATCCACCATCAGACAGGAGGTTGTCCCACTGCCTGGGCAGTCTCTGGCAGGCCCTGCTTAAATAACACCCTGGCGATCTGCTCCTTACGAGCAGAGATGAAAATTCTCATCATGACATCTTGATGGAGTCTTGGGCCAGGGTCAGAGAGGACACACCTTGACACTCTCAACCCCGGATGCTTTGTAGGGAGGTAGCCAGGGAGGCCTGGTGTCACTCAGGAGCTACAAACAACCTCTCCCTCAGCTGCATCTGGGGTTCTGTTTGGTAACAATAAAGTCACAAAGTGGCAGAGCCCAAGCCACCGCCATGCAAAGTTGCTGCAAACCCAACAAAAGGGATGGCCAGTGGCTATGGGTTGGATGTGACTTGTCCCCAGTGGTTCATGTGCTGGAAGCCTGGTGGCAGGGTTGAGGGTGATGGAACCCTTAAAAGGTGGGCCCAAGTAGAAGGTGGATAGATCACTGTGGGCATTACGCTCAGAAGAGATTAATGTAGTGCATATGAGTCTCTGGTTAGTTCCCATGAGAGCGAGTTGTGAAAAATAGTACAAGTCCATCTCTGAATCTCTCTGGCTTCCTCTCTTGCCATGTGACCACACTCTCCCTCCAGCACATGATCCCGTCATGATGCTGTGTTTGATGCAGCAAATGGGATCCTCATCAGTGACCACCTAGAGGCAGCCACCAGATCTTGAACTTTCAGCCTCCAAAACTGCAACCTAAATAAAGTACCTAGCCTCAGGTATTTTGTTATAGTCTCAGAAAACAGACTAATACAGCATTATCAGACACCTGTGTATGCCATAGGGGCTGAGCTTTAGCTCAGTTGGTAGAGTGCTGCTCTGCACTCTGAGGACCCAGATTCAACCCCGGGTACCGCGAAAATGGGAGAAGGACATGGCAATCCACTCCCAAAACAATCCCAAAACAATCAGCCGTTGAAAACCCTATGAGAGTCACTATGCATCAGATACAACTCATGGCACCTAACTACAACAACAGTAACAATATATGTCATGCAATGACCACATGAACAAAATTGGCTAAATATACAAGAGGCAAGTAGTGATGTGGAGTGAGTTGATGACACATGGAGCCAGAAAGCCTTGGAATAAATCTCAGCTGCTCTCTCTTTTTCCTCACTTGTTTTTAGCAAGCTCTTGCCTCTCTGAGTCTCTGAGCCTTGGTTTTTCTTAGTTCCTGTATAAGAATGATAACAATCCTTACAACAGTAAGAAATTATGGCTATTTCCCATGTAGCATTACTGTGCAGATCAAAGAAAAGAATGGAAAGCAAAGTGTTTGGTAATAATCACTCTTCTGATGCACCGTCTGAGATCAGTTCTTGCAGAGGAGGGCAAGTGGTGTTTCTGGGACATGGTTCGAGGGGGTGCTTATGGGGATGGAAAGGGAGCCAGGAAATGGTGAGGGTCATGAGCTGTGGGTGCATCTGGTACCTCCTGCCACGAAACTCAGGATTTGGGGGAGGACCGCCTCAAAGAAATCCCTGCCATGGGGTGAATAAGTGGGGTGTCCACTAGCAGCCCCACACCAGAGCTGAGGGTCACTGTGGGAAATGGGCTCCACTTCACTCTGGTGGGCCTGATGCACAAGTGCCTGTGGGAATCCTGGGCACCAATGCAGAATGTGCCCCTGAGCTGGGCTGCCTGGGATGGTAAGGTTTCTTGGGATACCAGACTTTCAGCCCTAAAACCAGGACTGTTGTGGGCACACAAGAAAGGCTGGTCAACCTAGACTTAATTCTCCCAAGCGCTGCTTCCAAGGACATTAATTCAGTGGCACTTCTGGGTTTCCAGACTTCAGACTCAAGACTGCCATGTGAATGCTTGCTCAAAGTTCCAGCCTGCTTGCCAGCCCCTGCAAATGCACGAGGCAATTTTTACATCCTACTGGATGGATGGATAAATGGATGGACAGACAGATAGACAGACAGATAGATCCTATTGGTTCAATTTTTCTAGGGGACTCTGACTAACACCATGCCCTAGTCTGTTGGCCTTCAGAGACTCTGCTCTAATCCTTTCTGCTTGTCTGTAATTTATAAACTGTAAAGTGTTCTACCCACACATGTCTGTCAACTTGTCATGCAGTGGGGGCTTGCATGTTGCTGTGATGCTGAAAGCTGTGCCACTAGCATTTCAGATACCAGCAGGGCCACTCATGGTGGATAGATTTCAACTGAGCTTCCAGACTAAGACAGACTAGGGAGAAGGACCCAGCAGCCCACTGTCAAATCAATTAGCCATTGAAAACCCTATGAATAGCAGGGAAGCACTGTCAAATATAGTGCCCCAAAATGAGCCCCCAAGGCTGGAAGACATTCAAGAAATGACTGGGGAAGAAGAGTTGCCTCCTCAAAGTAGAATTAATCTTAATGATGGGAATGGAGTAAAGCCTGGAGACTTCCTTTTGCTGATATGGCACAACTCAAAATGAAAAGAACAGTGGCTGCAACAAAGGGGCCAAATATAAACAGATCGTGTGCATGGCGCAGTGTTGGTAGTGCTTCATTCTGTTGTACTTAGGGCTGCTCTGGGCCAGATCTGACTTGCCAGCACCTACCAATAACAAAAAAGTGCTCTAACTCCATGTGATAGTTCTGGTCATCAGCACAATCTGGTGTATCTTCATAAAATTCTCATCTGCCTGGGGAAAATGCAAAAGAGAAGATAGACTTTGTCCCTCAATATCCATTCCTCAGCCAAGTGCATGCCTATGATCCCAGCCACTCAGAGGCTGAGGCAGAAGGATCACAGTTTCAAAGCCAGAGGTAGCCTGAGCAACTTAACGAGACCCTGTCTCAAGATAAATAAAAATAATGACTTTTTTAAGAAATCCACTCTTCCCTTGTTCCTTTGATAATAGGTTCCTTGAATTTTAACTGGGTACACAGCCACCCAAACTAACAACTCCCTTTTTCTTGCAGCTAGTTTTGGCTGTAAGAAATTCTGGCTGATAAGGTGGGAGTAGAAGTGATGTGTGCAATAGTTGAGAAATTCTTTTAAAGAGAGGAGGCATGCCTCCATTTTCCCTTACCACCTTCCTACTGGAAGGCAGATGCAATGGCAGGAACTGGTGCAGCCATTTTAAGCCAGAAGCTAACCATGGGTAGAGGATGACAAAACAAATACAAGGTGCCAGGGACCCCAATGATTGGGAAACAACCATAGACTGCTTGCCCAGACTTCTACAGAGACGTAAATAAACTTTGGTCTCATTTTAGGTGTCTGTGTTACAGCAGTCAAATGTATCCTAACAAATATAAAGAATCAGTGTAGGAATTGTCCCCTGGCAGCTACTCCTGTTATCCATTTTCGAGGTCAGACACAACCACTCACTGTGTGGACCCTCCATGGGGGAGTTGGATCTGCTTTCCCACCCCCTGATTCCGGGCTTATTTGGGACAACAGAGCCTCAGTGACTGTGTGCACATTACAAGCCCATGTCTCCAGAGACCTTGCGTGCTTCTCTTCTCTCTCAGGGACTATCACCCTGAGAGCAAGGTTGGAACAGAGGATTAGACACTAAGGGAGGCAGATGTAACTCAGTCCAGCTAAGACCATCCTAAACCAACCAGCCAAGATCAACTGAGCCAACACCAGGCCAAAAGGACCAGCCAGCTAAATCCAGCTTAAACTGACAACTCACAAAATCGTAAGCTGCAATCAGGGCGACAAGGCATTTATCGGGCTTTTGGAGCAATATTTCTTTGATTTCAAACCAGCTTTGCTCTTGACTGTTATTTTCCATTCCATTACTATTTCATCCAGATGCTTCTGCAAATTTAAAAAAGAAGTTCTTCCTCCTGCCCCACCCCATGTGGTGAGTAGGGTGTGGGCTGGACTTCATCCCCACTTCCCTCCACCCTTGAGCAGTGAGCAAACTGCACAATCATACCCAGCAGCTCTGGTTATCATCCATGTATCGCCATCTTTGGCGGATTTAGATGGAGTAGAGGATTTGAAATGGAGGAAGAAGGAGCAGAGCTTTACTCATTTTTCATTGCTCATGAGGTTACAGGGAAGACAAATGCCTGCATATAAATCCTTGTTGGTATTCTGCTCAGTTCCCATAAGAATAAAAGCCGTAAGGACTGGAAAGGTGTGAAATCAAGGCAGCACTGGGGCCACTGCACTAGGAATTTATTCTCTGCCCACGTTCACCTGCTTTCCACAGCGCACCAGCTTACAGAGAAGCTAAATCGAGGGGCTGCCGACTTTTCCAAAAGCATCATGGGGCACAGGCAGAGCCCTCTATAGACCATTACCTACCTGTGCAAGAGGAACAATCTTAGAGAAGGTTTGTGAACTCATCCCACAGCATTTTCTGTGGTTCACTGGTACACTGAGTGTTGTGTTGGGTACAGGTGACAAATGATGGCTGTTTGAGACACATATAGCCATAGCCATCACAGATCTCACAGCTGGTCCAGGAAGAGAGGTACAAATTAAATAATCACATGAATATATAATTACAATGTGTGACAGGACTCTGAAGGCAGCTGCTTCCAGAAGTGGACTGTGGGGTGATAACCCTGCTGAGGGGAGTCAGGGAAGGCTTCCTGGAGGAAGGGACATTTGAACTGAGGTTTAAAGACTGTATTAAGCCTAAGAGAAGGAGATGATTTGCTGTCCATTCATTGAAGGACTCTTATTAGTTCTTATTCAGGCTGCCCATTGATCAAACAGATAGCAAAAGATCAGGTGGGACCGGAGAGTAAGGGCAAGGTATTTATTTGTTCCCAGCTCCTTCCTTGCAAAGTTACTTCAGAGTGGCTCTGTCTCCTGCCCTGGGTGGCCCTCCAAAGTGGCCTTCACTAGACAGTTCTCTCCTGGCTCCAGTATCCTGTCTCTCTTACTTACTTCATCTCATCCCAGAAAGGGTAACAGCTTGGGCTGAGAATGTAGCTCAGTGGTAGAGCACTTGCTAAGCATGCACAAGGCCCTGGGCCCCCGGCCCCAGCTCCACAAGAAAACAAAAGCTCTCCTGCTCCTAGCTCTGGGTTTCCATTCTTCCCCTGAAGGGTCCTCTGCTTATGTCTTTTTAATCAGTCCCTTTATAAATAATTCCTCCTTAAATGACTTTGAGTGTACTGTCTCTCGTGTGGAACCCCTGACTTGTACAGAAAGAAATCACACAGGATTTCCAAGCTTTCTGTCTGGGCAAAAATAGATGGATGATAGCACCTTCTACAGAGATGAACACCTGGAAAACAGAGAGTCCAGAACGAGAGGGGAATCAGAGGCTAACTTTTGACATATTATTTGAGCCTCCTACTACACCTCCAAGTGAAGACATGAGTATATATACAATTCCTAGGTGTATACACAATTCTGCATCTCAGGGTAGAGGTTGGAGCAAGAGATACATGTCTGGGAGTTGCCAGCATATTAAAACCTTTGAATGAGATTATCTAGAAAGGAAGAAAGGTAAAGCAGAGAAGATAGCATACACAAAGCCCGTGTGGTAGAAGAGAGCAAGATATTCTGCATTTAGAGAACTTGGAAAAGGCCCCTGTGGCTATGGCTAAAGCAGAGAGCAGCTCTGCTCTGGTATGAGGCTGCAGAAGGCACTGAGGAGGATTCAGGTCCTTATCCTAAGAACCTAGGAAAACATTGAAAGGTTTTAGGCAGAAGGATGCAAACAGTATTTCCAAATGGTGATGCCAGTAAAGGTGTGGGAAAGTGGGTTAATGCTAAGTCCCCACTAATGGAGAATAAGCCATAATGAAGATAAAGCCCATCTGAATGTATTATGACAATGATAATATCTGGGCTCAAGAAATGTGCGGTTTGCAGTTTCTTGGGACATTTGCTTTGGGGTTAACTAGACATATGAGGGCAGCACTGAGAACATGGAGAGGCAGAGACTCCCCCCACCACGCACCTTCTGGAGCCTACTGCACAGGCGCAGGCATGTCCCCCCACAGGGCTCTGGCTCCGACACCTTGGTGCCATGCAAGCGACTGCTTTCTCGCTCAATTTGCTTTGACCCAAAAGAATTTTGCAGCTGAAAAAAAAAAATTCTCCTCTCTCTTATTCCCCACAAGCCCCAAGTGTGGTGGAAGAAATTAAGGCCGACCAATTTTCACATCCACAGCTGCCTGCCAGCCTGTGGCCGCGAACATGAGGGGTTTCAGGTGAGGCCCACACCAATGGCAGGTGGCAGAGCAAGTGGTCTGGGCTGGTTCCAGAGGCAGGGAGAGCTGATGACAAAGAGGAACAATGACAAGCCAGGCAAGAAAAAGCAGAACACAGTTACGGAGCTGGTGGATAGAACGGCACCCTGAAAAGCAAAACGTGCAGACACCTCCCCCACCCCCATGAACAATTAAAATGCCCTGGCAGTGCACAGCAGAGAAAAAAGACATAAGCTATTAGGTTCTACTTCTGTCTGAAAGAGCAGGGAGATAATTTCCCATGGGTGACCTACATTGTGATGGCAGCCATGGTAGATCCCCTGCTCAGGGCAGCATAGGCAGCCGGAGACATCAGAGAAATCCACACCTCTGGCCAGTAGATGGTGGGGAGACCAGCCTGCTGGTCTGGACCTGGATGCTTTTACCCTATATTCACTTAGCTTTACTTGTCCAGTATGTGGCTTTGGGCATTTGCAATAACTGTAAAGAGACCGTACCAGGCACAGGAGGACTCTGAACTGGCCAAGTGCTTTCAGGAAACCTAATGTTTCTAAAATCTGAGTTTATAAAACAGTTAAGGGTGCTTGTTCACAAGACAAGGTTTCCTCTTTACTGCCTGAATTCATGACTAGGTTCCACAAAATTAAATCTCATGTCCTTATGCAATTAAGCTTTTGTGTATAGTCCAAAACGCTAAGGAGAGAGGCTGAAGATGGGGAAGGAAAGACAAAAGAAAAGAAAGACTGCTAATAGCCCAAATCAGGAAACATTCAAATTCAAATAAATAATAACAGTAAGAATAATAATAATAATAGCTAAAGCTTATAGAATGCCTAACCTGTGCCAGGCATTTGGGTCTAGGGAATTGTTCACGCCTTCACGACAAGGAAAGACAGATAGGAGTGGAACCTCAAGCAAGGGAGGGCATATTTCAGTTTTGGACTGGTGGTAGCAAGATAGGTTGCCTGCTGGACCCCTTTTTTTGTCTATATTTTCTCATTTAACTTCTGAGATTGGCACAATGACTATCCCCATTTTACAGATGAGGAAACTGAGGCTCAGGGGCATCAAGTGATCTGTCCACTTCTAATAAATAGAGTAGCCATAATTCAAACCTAGATTTTTTTGAATCTTGTAAGTCAATAGGAGATTGTAGTCCCTTGGAACATGAGGCCCAAGAATCAGATAGGATTGCTTTTGGAGTTCCCTTTTGCTGCTGACATTCCCTGTACATCCAAGTCACAGGGAGTCAGACCCATGACATAAGCAGAGGTGCTTAACTCCTGGATTCCAAGCCAGGGGCCACCTTAGCTAGGACTCCCTCAAAAGCTGAGCCTGAGAAGTGGACTTGGACATTGTTAATCTGGGGAGTGGGCATAGGGACAGGGGTGAGGAAGTAAGAGTGAGAAGAAGAGAGAAAAGCCCCAAATGTGAGTTAGGGAGCTGGGTACCTGTGTGGGCAGCTAGGCTAAGCCCGCAGACCAGCCTCCAGGAGCCGGGAGGAACCTGGGAGATTTACCCACCAGCTCAGGGTGACTCCTGGGAGTGCAGACTCCCAGCACTTCCAACCACAGACTGAGGGGGCTCCTGGGAATGGAGGAGCCACCTGAGGCTGAAAAGCAGGGAAGACAGCCAGCGATGCTGGGAGCTGTCCATGATCACAGTGCTGAAATTGCACACACACAGCACAGAAACAAACTCCTTCAGGGTCTGGCGGGCAACCTAGCTTGCTACCATCAGCCCCAAACTGAAAAGTCCCCTCCCTTGCTTATGGTTCCAGCCCATGTCTGTCTTTTCCTTGTAATGAAAATGAGAAAAATTCCCTAGGCCCAACTCTCCCAGGGGGCTCATCCAGCAGCACTAACTATGGCTACAAGCTTTAGTAACCCACATAAAGGAGATTTTCAACTACCATATTTAGAAGACATGTCTCCACCCTCCATCCACCCCACATCCACCTATGTGGGTGATAAACACTCCTTATTGGGATTTCCTCTTCACCCATCAAGGTACCTACCCTGTCTTGACCTTTTTTCACTCTACAACAAAAGGCTACTTTCTGGCAAGAGAATCTGACCAGAAACTTCCTGCCCAAGGCCCTCAAATACAGCCCCTGTGCCTTCGTGACATAATCTACAGAGAGCGTAACGTGGAATGCAACCATGGAGAGACAAGGGTAGCCAAATGACGGGAGCGGGTGGAGGGTGAAGGGTAGGGGAGAAACGTTGACTAAGCTTCTGGATTCAGTCATGCCTGATCTGAGGTGAACATATGCCCTAAATTTCTCATAAATCTTTATTCATTTGTGTGCTTAAATAGGTTTGAATTGAATTTCTGACATTCAAAATCAAGAGTCCAGAAAAATACACCTCCAGTGTACCGGCCTCATTGTCCCCCTCTATAAGACCGTTTCCTCCATGTGGCAGGAAATACAGCTTCCCAACTCTGCAGACATACATCTTTCCAGCAACACAAACCCAACCAAAGAGGTGGTTTTCCTCACTAGTTTTAGCAGAAAAATCCTAAAGCAACCCTCTCATAACTGAGCTTGGGTCATACATCTGTCCCTAAAACCTCACTTTGTTCAGAAGAATAGTAGATATTGGCTGATTGGCTGGGCCAGGGCTAAAGGTCTACCCTGTGATTGAGAGTGGGCTGGAGAAAGAGAGAGAGGGAGAGAGAGAGACAGAGAGAAAGAGAGAAAGAGAGAGAGAGAGAGAGAGAGAGAACGTGTGTGTGTGTGCATGCATGTGTATATGTGTGTGGTGTATATGTGAGGGGGGGGGCAGTGTTCTGAGAAGCCCAATCTAGCATCCCCCAAAGGGAATAATTCTTGAGCCAAGTCCTGAAGAAGGCTTATGGGGAGCCCAACATTCTCCAGGAAGAGAAGACAGCATGTCACAGGCAGATAGGTAGAAGGGAGACATTGAGGGTGCAGGTGATTTACACAGAGAGCACAGGTGGAGAGATTGGGAGGAAGTGAGGTTGGAGGTAAGAAGAGGCAGAGGTCAGACCAGGAGGGAGGAAGGAAGCAAGGGCATCATAAAGCACAGCAAGGAGCTTGGATGATATCATGAAGGCCCAGGGGCTGTATTTGAGGGCCATGGGCAGGAAGTTTCTGGATTTGCTGAGCCCTGCTCTCGCCAATGGGACAGGAGTGAGTTCCCCTTTGGCTTAGAGCAAGAGCCAGCATGGCTTCCTTCTGGGTAACCTTAGACATAGGGCAGCCTCTAGGAGCTTTGAGTCCCTTCTCTATGAATGGAAATGAGAAGAACAGCATCTTCACAGGATGGATGGATGGTCCCATGCACACAAACAGATGTTTCATGCTAAAACTTCTTTCTTTGGCATTGTGTTCCTTTGGAGGTAGAATTAATTGGAGAAATCATTAATCCAGAATGAATTGAAAGAGAGACGTGCCAGGGGAAAATTCCCCAACAATAGATATAGAGTTTACATAAGAGTTACTAACAAAGAAAGTGGTCCATATGTGGTACATTAGAAAAAAAAAAAGGTTAATGGAAAACCAAAGAAAGCCAAGCCACCCCACAGAATAAGAGCAGAGTAAATAACTCTGCAGAGATGCAGACGGACTTTTTAGCATTTCATCCTCCTCATCCCTACTGAGACCCCAATGCAATTATGCCTCAGTCAGAAGAAAGCAATTTTGCCCCCATTGTGTAGAGAGGAGAGAATGGTCTCTGCTTTAGTGCTCAAATACTTCATGAAGTTCGAGCCCAGCTGCAGGTGGCTGCCAGCCCAGAATGCACTGGGTCCCTTGTTTGAGGAGGTGCAGTTTATTTAAAGACACTCTAAAACAAAGTGGGGTGGTGGTGGTGGTGGTGGTTGGTTGGCTTTTTGAGACATAGTCTCACTATGTAGCCCAGGCTGGCTTCAAAATCCCAGTCCTCCTGGCTCAGCCTCCCAAGTGCTGGGATTGCAGGCATGTACCACCATGCCCAGCTCAAATGTTTTCATTTCCATCAGCAGAAGCACTTTCAAAACAACTCTCCTTAATTGCTCACCCAAGGAAGCCCTCTCCCTTAATGGAACATTCTGAAAAGAAAGTGGGAGAGAAAACTCCAGAGCCCACAGCTGCCACTGCCAAGAGCCTCTTCCTCTTCCTGGGACTCAGCGGCCACATCTGTAAAGTGGAAGCACAGTTCTCCCTCCGAGGGAGGCCAATTACCTCTCTAATTACTGTTTCCCCAGTTTCAAATAAAGCACACCGTTTTTTGAAAACCAAACAAGAATCCCAGGAACACATTTACTAACCAGGGACCAGGGACTGGTGGTCACTTGTTCTTAGCCAGGTTGTCAATGCACTTGGCCTCAGCAAAATCTGCACACCTATGTGAGAACACAGGTGCTGTAATCCTCGCTTCCTCAGGTGGGGAAACTGAGGCTTAGGACATGGCTCTGCCTTAAAGCCATCCATGCACTCGGGAGTCCACCAAGGTTTGAACTTGGGTCTGTGTGACTTTCTATTCCACATGTCTGACTATTTTACACTGGAGGAAACTGAGGCACCAACAGGCCAGGTGAGGGCCCTGCTCTCACCATGCTCCCAGTCACTATCCGAGAGGGTTCCGAGAGGGCCTCCCAGTGGAGAATCCCATGGAGCCTCACACTGCCTCTCAAACAGGGCCCTCCAAGGCAGCACTAGCATCAGCCCCATGTTTCTGGTGGGGAAACTGAGGCTCTGTGAGGCCAGGAATGAGGCGGTGATGAGATGAACACAGGTTTCTTTATGAGTTCTAAAGATGGTACCAAGTAGCCAGTAGATATAGAGCTGGCCTCTTGGGGCCAGCAGCTGAATCCCATGGGAGCTTGTTCCTTTCCCTGACATAGACTGGCATAGGCTCTTGGCATAATAACAGCAGGGGCTCAGACTCGATGGGAAGGATCCAGGCCCTCCTCTGCTGCTTGCTAGCTCAGTGGCCTTGCTCATGGCACCTCATCTTTCCTCATTAAATCTCATCTCTAAAACAGGGATGGAAAATTGCTTTTACAGCTCTGTCTAATCTTTGCTTCCCTTCCCTGGTTATTACGTGGTACAGCACAAGGCAGATGTCCATGCAGGCAGGAGGTGAGGACCGGTCCCAACCAAGGGAAGAAGGGTATGGTGTGTGGAGGGGCCAGGAGCAGCCAAGATGGGAAATTGATCACATGTGGGAAGATATCGGATCAGTAACTAGACTAAGAATAATGGGAACCAGGTGAGTCAATATTGGATGTTGTTGTTGTTAGGTGCCCTTGAGTTGGGTCCAACTCATTGCAACCCTACGTACAATAGAACGAAACACTCCCTGACGCTGTGCCATGCCCAGCACTTTGTCACTGCTTCTCTGATATTCATAGGGTTTTCAATGGCTGATTGTTTCACAAGTGGGTCACCAGGTCCTTCTCCCAAGTCTACAGCACCTGGTGTTCCCAGGCAGTCTCCCATCCAAGGACTAACCAGGCCCAACCCTGCTTAGCTTCTGAGATATGATGAAATCAGACACCAAATATCAGATGAGCAAGTTACAAATTAAGACAAAAGAAAATTGAAATAAACACCATGGTACTGGATTAGAATTACAGTCCTATGGTTTTGATACACAGAGGTAAATAAGCCTGTACATATTAACACTCATGTACCCACATGTATGTGCTCCTATGAGCACACTAAGTCCCAGGTCCTAGTTTCAAAACACCACACTCCCCTGAAAAGAATCAGGGCTTGTTGGAGAAATGACTGCTTTCAGGGATGAAACATGAACCTGGACTACTTTGTACCAGAAAGTAAAGAGGTGCTCCAAAAATAGGCCTGAAGACATCTGGAACAGAATAGAAGACCCAGAAATACCTCAACACACCTATAGCCACCTTATTTTTGGCAAAGAAGCAAAGCAAGTAAACTGGAAAAAGGACAGCCTTTTCAGTAAATGGTGCTGGGAAACGGTCATCGGCATGCAGAAAAATGAAAACTGACCCTCATCTCTCAATATGCACAAGAGTTAACTCAAAATGGATAAAAGATCTCAACATAAAATCAGAAACTTTAAAACTTATAAAAGACAAGATAGGCAATATACTTCATCATATAGGCATAGGAAAGTATTTCCTTAATAAGACTCCAATTGCTCAAGAAATTACAACAAGAATAGATAAATGGGATCACATGAAATTAAAAAGCTTCTGCACAGCAAAAGCAAAAATTAACAGAGTCAAGGAAACCCCCACTGAATGGGAAAAAATCTTCGCATCCTATACATCTGACAAAGGTCTAATTACCAGAATTTATAAAGAACTCAAGAAAAAAAACTCGGAAGAAAATAACCCGATACACGAATGGGCAAAGGAACTGAGTAGACAGTTCTCAAATGCAGAGGTCCGTAAAGCCATGAAACACATGATAAAATGTTCAATATCCCTAGCCATTAGGTAAATGAAAATTAAAACAACTCTGAGATTTCATCTTATACCAGTAAGAATGGCCAAGATCAATAAAACAAATAACTACAAATGCTGTCGAGGCTGTGGAGAAAAGGGAACACTCATATTGTTGGTGAAGCTGTAAATTGGTCCAACCACTGTGGAAATCAATATGAAGGTATCTTAAAAAACTAAAAATAGATCTACCATATGATCCAGCTATAACATTATTGGGAATTTACCCAAAGGGAGGTGTGTTATCATACCACAGAGACACCTGCATCTCCATGTTCAATGCAGCACTTTTCACAATAGCAAGGATATGGAATCAACCAAAGTGCCCTTCAACAGAAAAATGGATTTAAAAAAACCTATGGTACATATACACAATGGAATACTATGCAGCAATCAAAAAAATAAGGCCATTCACAGGAAAGAGGATGGATGGAATTGGAGAAAATTATTTTAAGTGAACAAACACAAGCTCAGAAAGAGAAACACCACATGTTCTCACTCATATGTGGGAGCTGAATCAAAATTATAAGAAGGAAAAAATCCTATACAAAGGATGGATCATAATAAAAGCAAAAAAGCTAAGAATGGTATTATTATAGATGGCCTAGAAAATGCATGTAATAGTTCTGACAAGGTAAAAAGAAAGTTCACTACAGAAAACATTTCTATCTTAAACAGAATGGGAACCCAAGGATATATAGAAAAATATTACCATAAAAAGATAAGTAAATGGTAGAGCAGTCTTTGATGGGGGGTGGGATGGGAGAGGCAGCATACAAGAGGGTAAGGGGGAACCTATATGAATAATGTACAACAAAATGCATATATGGAAATGTCACAATGAAAAACACGTCAGAATGAATCACATTAAAGTATACATTAAAAATCTCCAATAAAAAAAGAAGTAAAGAGGTGCTCAAAGAATGATGGAGACCTACCTAAATAACCTAGGAACCAGCGTGGAGGAGCTTCCCCCTGACCAAACTGGGGATGATGATCATAATGGATTATAACTCCCTGGAATGAAATAGGCAATGAGTCCAATGCAGTGATAGATAGATAGATAGATAGATAGATAGATAGATAGATAGATAGATAGATGTTATTGTTGTTGTTCACTGCCTTCGAATTGGGTCTGACTCATAACAACCTAATGTACAAAAGAATGAAACTCTCGCTGACTCTGTGCCAGGCACACAATGTTTTTTATGTTTAAGCCCATTGTTGCAGCCACTGTGCCAGGCCATTTAGTTGAGGGTCTTCCTTTTTCTTGTTGACCTGCCACTCTCCCAAACATGAATGTGTTTCTCCAGGGATTGGTCCCTCTTGACAACATGTCCAAAATACATAACACATAGTCTAGCCATCTTTGCTTCCAAGGAGCACCCTGGTTCCACTTCTTCTACGACAGATCTGTTCATTCTTTTGGCAGTCCATGGTATATTCAATATTGTCTCCAGCACCAGAATTCAATGGCATCAATTCCTCTCCTGTCTCCCTTATTCAATTCCCAGCTTTCACAACTAGATAGACAGATAGATAAAGTTATATGAGAAATGGACAGTTACAAAACCTCAACATATCTCCCACAAGATGGATAACTATAAAAATGGAAGGGTAACTTTGCTTGGAGATGCCAGGCAGATACTACTTTAATCAAAGTAGGTGGTCAGTAATAAAACAGGTCAACATCATGAGCCACTCAGTAAGATGCAAGGAGAACACAGCATCCCTTCTGTGATTTTCCTGCCAAAATGCACAACCTAAGTGGAATCATGGGAGAACTCAGACAGCCCAGTTGTGGGGACATTCTCCGAAAAAGTGGCCTGTGATCTTCAGAGATGTCAAGGTCACGGAAGCCAAGGGAAGTATGAGAGCCACTCCACACTGGAAATTAAAGACTCGTGGCACATGAAGGTGATGCCTGACTCTCAACTGAACCCTTAGTATCTGAAGGACTTGCTGGGGCCCAGACAGCAGTCACCCACTCACATCCATTTCTAGAGCTCGATGGTTGTGTTGTGGTCCAGCAGGAGAAAGTTCTTGTCGATAGGACATAGGGGTGGGTGTCGCAGATGGCAACTGCTGTCCCAGGATTCAGGGTAAATAAAACCTCGGTACTTTTCCGCACAATTGGGATGCTTGTAAAAGAAAATTAAGTATAAACCCAAGCTCTCTGTCTATTGCATGCAATGCAGGTGCTAAGGGCAGTTCTCCATCCACATGGACAGTCATCATTAGCAGCGTCCTTCTCTCCCTCCTCCAAGCCCGCATGGTTGGATTGCGAGGCACCAGCAGGTGAAGGTCAATTAATCCAACAATCTGGGCACCAGCCCGGCAGCAGCCATTCCCTATCAACAAATGGATCTTGCCCAATCCATCAAACACTTAGCAACCGTTCCTACCCATGCAGCAAAACATTCATTCTCTTTAGAGCGTTTTACTGACAAACAAGGTGTGCAATCCATCAGCAAGCCCTGTTGGCTCAGCCTCCACACTATACTTGGAATCCAGAGGTTTTGCAGCACCTCCACGACCCACATCCCCCATGATTCTAACTGCTCTCCCTGCCTTTGCCCTTGACCTCCTGGAATCTACTCAACACTGCTAAAAATAAGATAAAATTTAAAATGCAGAGCCTACTCTTCCTCTGGTCAAGGCTTCCAGAGAAGACTTCCTTTCCTTAGAAAAGCAGCTGACATTTCCCAGTAGTCTGCAAGGCTCTGCCCAGCTGCCCCCTGAAACTGACCAGCCTCATCTCTTCCCACAGTCTGTCCTCCTCACTCTGTACCATGCCCCTGCCTCCGGGCCTTCACGCTGGCTGTTCCTTCTGTCTAGAATGCTGTTCCTCATATCCACGTAGCCAACTCTTCCCCTCCTCCAGGTCCTCACTCCCACACCACCTTCTCTAGGATGCTTTCTCTGACTCCAGTTTAAAATCACAACACCCATTGCCCCAGTGCTTCCTGCCCCCAGCTCCTAGTTCATTTTTTCCATAGCAATCTCCACCTTCTAAAATGTTTGTATTATTTATTTATCCATTTCCTTTGTTTTCATGATGTGTAAGGTGATCATATTTTCCTCTTTCAAGGCAGAGATTTTGGCTTCTCATTTTCACCCAAATACCCCAACACCTAAAACCTGGAACGTGGCAAAAGCAACAGTAAATATATGTCAAAAATGAATGAATGAATGAGTGAATGGATGCATTTCTGCATGGGGCAGAGGAAAGAAGGGAGGAAGGGGAGAAGTGTGCATAGGACCCACACCAGGTGACAGGGCTCACCAGGATCCCAGCCTCGTTTCCTGTCCAGGGTCACTCACCAGCCACACTGGCCAAGGAGAGAGACCTTAGGAGAAACCAACCCTTTTGACACCTTGGACTTTCAGCCTCCAGAACTGTGAGGAAGAAAACATTTCTACGGTCTCAGCCCCCCAGCCTTGGGTATGTTGTTATGTCGGCCCTAGCAGGTAATACGTTGTTGTTGTTGTTGTTGTTGTTGTTAGGTGCCATGGAGTCGAGTCCAATCCAACTCACAGCGACCCTATGTACAGCAGATTGAAACACTTCCGGATTCTGTGCCAGGCACACAATCTTATTTATGTTCAAGCCCATTGTTGCAGACACTGTGTCAATCCATCTGGTGGAGGGTTTTCCTTTTTTTCATTGACCTGCCACTTTCCCAAACATGATGTCTTTCTCCAGGGATTGGTCTCTTCTGACTACATGTCCAAAATATGTAAGATGTAGTTTAGCCATCCTTGCTTCCAAAGAGCACTCTGGCTGCACTTCTTCTAAGACAGATCTGTTGGTTCTTTTGGCAGTCCATGGTAAATTCAATAATCGTCTCCAGCACCATAATTCAAAAGCATCAATTCTTTTTCTGTCTCCCTTGTTCAATGTCCAGCTTTCACAACCATATGATGCAACTGAAAATACCATGGCATGAGTCAGGCGCACCTTCATCTTCAATGTGACATCTTTACTTTTCAATATTCTAAAGAGATCTTTTGCCACAGGTAATATAGGAGG
Organism: Pedetes capensis; assembly: GCA_007922755.1. Classification (NCBI taxonomy): domain Eukaryota; kingdom Metazoa; phylum Chordata; class Mammalia; order Rodentia; family Pedetidae; genus Pedetes; species Pedetes capensis. The sequence continues at coordinate 38,140 of VMDO01014085.1, read as the reverse complement.
TGAATAAAATGAACAAGAGGGGGCTGGGAGATAGTTCTGTGGTAGACAGCTTGCTTAGCATGCACACAGTCCCAGCTCCCATCCCCAGCACCAAAAGAAAGAAAAAACAGTCCAGATGTTTGCCCTCATAGGGTTTAGAGTCTAATGTGGCATCCCTCAAAGAGGGGGCCCAATTACCATAAGAATTTACATCAGTGAATTCAAACAATACTCAGACTATCCCTAATGCAGTCAGTGTGCAGCATCTAATACATATGGGGGAACTAAGGCCCAAAGAGATAGTGGGACTTACCGTAGGCTGGGGACATGGTTAGTAGTGCCATCTTTCCTTTTTATTAATTTATGAACTTATTTTTGGTGCTGGGGATCACACCCAGGGCCTCACCCATACTGGACAAGCACTCTACCACTGACCTACACTCTCAGCCTACAAAACCCGTCTTTGACCCCGTCAATGACCAATGGACAGTTCATAGCTTGCACTGTCTCCATTGTCTTAGTCCAGAAGCACCAAGATCCATAGTCTTTCTGTGGCACTGGGTAGAGACCTGGGGGTTTTTTGCTTAATAACTTAAACATACAATGTGGGAGGCACACCACATGGCAAACCTCCTCCCTCTCAGAACAAATGGACTTGACCTTTCCACCTCTTCACAGGAAACAAGGGACACAGCAACACCTGAAGTCTACCAAGAGATCTGGCACGTTGCTCACCAAAGCAGCATGCAGACAACTCTGGCTTTACATTTCTGTGAGTGAAAACCCAACCACCTTGAATTTCAAAACCACAATTTCATATCTGAGAGTGTCACCTAAGGAAATAACCCAGAGTCTAAGGGAAATGAGAGAGAGAAACTAGAGAGAAAAATGGAAAGCAGACTAAGTGTCCATTAATGGGGCAGTGGTTAAGTATGCTGTGTTCCGTAGAACATTATTCAGCCATAATAAATTATGTTTATGACACATTCACAAGAAGTATTTATGTCATCAGGTCAAGTTTAAAAATAAAATACAGAGTTGCATACAGCAGAGATAGTGATCACAATTGTGATAAAGTTCGGCATATAAAAATACTACTGGGAAATACTCTAACGCATTAACAGTGATTGTCTCCATCTGTCTCCTCAACTGTACTCTCCAAATTATTCACAATGATTGTAGACATTTCTCTCAACATAAGAAAAAACCAAATCGATTCTTAAATATGTTTCATAATAAGAGGAAAATATATAACCTGGATTTTCCCTTCAAAAGGAGTCTTATATTCCAAAAACAAATAGCAAAACCAATAACAATAATCATGATTAACATTCATTAAGCATTTACTATACACCAGGCACTGTTCCAAGCGCTCAACTTTCATTAACTCAAACTTTATTTTCAGTCACTCTATTCCACCTATACCATCCTCCATGCTGTTCCTTGAACTCTTTGCTATTCTAGGCTGGATGAAAATAGGCCTTAAACAGACATGAATAAATGAAGGACCTAGCTATCAACTAAATAAAGATCCAAGAGGATGAAGCCCAGCAACAAGCAAGAGTTGGTTAATGGGTAAGCATAGCCATCAGCAAGAACTCTAAACAACTATAAGAAACTCAAGACATTTTTATATTTTAATACTCTTGGCACATTGATAAATAGCCAAGAAATGCCAAAACACAGGAACAGAAATTGTAGTATAGTTTAAACATTGACAATATATAAATCAATGCTTTTCAGCCACCCATATGACAGCATATGGAGGTTTGGGGGGAGAATATTGAAAGTCTACCTTTGAAGGTTTTCATGAACACTTGGCCCAGACCTGCCTCCATGTGTTGTAAGGTCTGGTCCATTGAACATGTGGAAGAGAGTTTATCCATCAGAACTAGAAGTTAATTCCAGTCCTTTATCAGAGTATCCTCATCTCTTTAGCAGACAGAGAGGGGCCTGGGAAGGCAACTATTTCTTCCCTCCTTCCTCTCTGTGAAGCTCCATTCTATCCAGGAGACCCTCCACCTACTCTGGTTAGTTTCACTATATAACAGACCACACCAAGATTTAGTGGCTCAAAATAACAACAATCATTTACTTTACTCATGAGTCTACAACTTAGGTAGCACTCAGGGAAGATAGCTAGCTCATTCTTGCTCTGTTCAACATCAAGAGCAGCTTGACTGAGAGCAGGAAGACCCACCTTCAAGACAGCTCACTCCCATGATGGGCAAGATGTGTTGGCTCAGAGCTCAGCTACAGCTGTAGGCTGGGAGCCTTAGTTTCTTCCCACATGGGCCTCTCCAGAGGTTCTTTGGGCTTCCTTACAACATGGTACCTGGGTTCCAAGAGCAAACATCCCAAGAAAACAAGATGGAAGCCTTCTTGGGCTTTCATAACCTAGTTCACTCCACCTAGTCGCAAGCTTTCCCAGACTCGGGGGGAAGGAACGTTGACACCAACATTCAATGGAAAAAGTTTCAAGATCACATTCTAGGAAGAGCATGTGAGATAGAAGATGTTGTAATACTTGGAAAATGCCCTGATATGCCTGGGTAAGGGTAGGACACCCTCTCAGGCTCCTGGAATATACCCTAATTTGTCCACACTTCTGGTTCCATGACATTTGACAGGCTTATGCATGTGATGCAGTTCTAGCCAGACAGCTGTGAGAAATATGCTAATCTTCATAGAAAGGCATTTTTGTTCTTAAAAAGAGATACATACACAAAAAAAGTGGGGAAGGGAACTTCAAGGAAGTGTGCGAATTAAGGACTGTTTTCCTCTTATTAAACCACTGATGCCATCATGGGGACCCCACCCTCAAGACTTCATCTAACACTCATTACCTTCCAAAGGGCCAATTTTTATGTCATTTACTGAAAACTTACTATGTGCCCATAGCACATAGCAGACCGAGCTCTGCCACTAGGCAAAACCATTTACATTCCTCATTAAATGCATTCCTCACAGCAACCTGTGAGGCAGGCAATGTTATTAACCTCATCTTACAAATAAGGAAGCTGGAACACAAACAATAGAAAATCCCCCAGGTCCCAAAACTAGTGGCAGAGCTGGGATTTGATCTTGCGGAGGGGGAGCCCTTCAGTTTCAGCACTCTCCTAAAAACCACCTCCTGTGGCCATCCACAACTGCCTGCCCATCCCCTCCTCCCAAACCCTACTCATATTTACAAGTCAATTCGGAAAGCAGCTGTTGCATCCATGAACTTCTGAATCAGATCTACTGGAAGCAATTGCAATCTTTGAACAATTCCATCGAGATGCTTAAGAGACATTCTATGAAATCCAAGCCAGATGTGATTTATCCCCCCAAGGATGGCAATTTAAGCCCCAGCTGAAGTGGAAAGATGAAATTTGCAGGGGAGAGCTCTCTCCACTTTGAAGCACCCTACACCTGCTCCCCAAAAGCAAGAGTCTAATTTAGTTCAAGTACTACTTGCAGAATATTCTTTTTCCGGTTGTGATCATCTTAAAACACAGTTCAAGTGCTTTGCATGTCTTTCAGAGGACAAGAAGTTTTCCTGACAATAAACTAAATAGATTCATAAAGTGCCTGAGTGATTTACACCCAAAGAATCTAGAAAAATATATAGAGATAAGGTTATCGTTTGACAAAACCATCAGTGGTTTAGATCAAGTGTCCTAACTTCAAGTAAGTCAGAAACTCATACACTCTGATGCTGGGCAAAAGGACCCTTCACTATAGGATCAAAAAAATCAGGAATGGTATATAGTATGAGATTAAAATTAATTTTGCCTGGTGGTATAGTCTAGTAATTATCATTCCAAACTCTGGACCTCAGAAGCTTCCTTTCTCCATCTTCCAGTATTTCCATAGCTATGTCTGAAAAAACCTCAACTTTAGCAGTTAAAGTAGGGGGACTTGTCTCCACATATAAAGTGACCTTTTGCTTCAGATACAGCTAGATCCAGACCCTCAGGTGATGCCACAAAGGCTTGGTCTCTCTCCAGGAGACTGCGCTGCTTTTCTTCCTGTTGACTTTATTTTCAAGCAGATTGCCTCCAGGTGGGGAGCTGCCTCTGCTCAGCCTACTGTCAGACTCTAGCTAACTGTCATCAGGGAAAGCAAGCCTCTTCCCCATGCACGGGAGGTTTTTCGTGAACATGAGCCTCACCTGCATGGCAGGTAAAGATGAGGATGAGGAAGGACTGAAGATGGAGCTTTGAGGCTCTTTGGTGGAGTTCAGGGGATCAGAAGGACAAACCCCTGTGGGAACATACCTGTCATAAGTAGATGCTCAGTAGATTTCTGTGGGCTGGTAGTGGAGACTCTTGGGGCTCATTTATATTTCCCAGGTACTCACCAGATGACACCTGTGAACTGGGTTTTCTTTTGGTCATTTTCAGAGCAGAAGTGGCAGGGAGTTCATGCCACCAGGAGTGGCCCAGTCAACAAGAGAACACATGCTGGAGACTAAATAGCCCACGTCCCCCAATCTGCCAGAGGATAGCTCTGAGCCTTGTGTTCTACCCTCTCCCCCACAGTTCTCCAGCGGGACTGAGCTACAAACATCCCCAGAGGTCACAGGCTTGATCAGAACAACAGCTACTGAGTCCCTCCCTTCCCTGTCCCATGTCCCAACTCTCTGCCCCGTGCTCTCTGCCATCGCCTCCTAACTAAGCCACTCACATCCACATCCTTGGCTCAGAGTGTGCTGATGAGAAACTCAGCCTAAGACAAGAGCAAATGCAAACAGCCTGGAATCAGAACTTTAAGCTGAAATGCAGCCCCGGTCAGCAGAAGCTATGACTTGTCTATTTCCACAGCCAGACACATGGTCTGTGCTTGGTAAATGCTGGCTGAATGAATGGGTGAATGCTACTTTGTGTCACACAAACACACCAAGGCTTAGCCTAGCTTAGCCTAACCTGGCTTTGACTGCTGCCTTCTGGGGGTGCTGTTAGGAAATTATGGATGATAATGATGAGGTAGGATGGAGATGCAGAGGGCATAGCTCTATCCTTTGTACCAACTGGCTGTATGACCTTGGGCAGATGACCCAACCTGCCTCATTCTCTCCATCCTCATTTGCATACTGATACAATATGACCCCAAAGCCAGCCTGCTGAAGTGCAGATCTCATCTTGATGATTGACCAGCTTTGTGAGTTTGGGCACGTTACCAAATCTCTCTGTGCCTCAAGTTCCTCTAACAACAGGTTTCTAAACCTTGGAGCGACTGAGATTTGGGGCCAGATTATTCTTGGGAGAGAGGAGAGAGCTGCCCTGTGTGTTGTAGGATATGTAGAAGCATCCTTGGCCTCTACCCAGTAGATGCCAGTTTTATATGGAACAACCTAAACATGTCTCCAGGTACTGCCCAAGGCAGCCTGGAGGAGAAATCACTCCCAGCTGAAAACCAGTGCTAGAAAATGGAGGTGATAATGGAGCGTGCCTCGTGGAATTAAGGATGAAATGGGTTAAACAATTGCAAGTCTTAGGATGGTGCCTGGCACTGAGTCCTGGGTAGGTGGCATTAACATTTTTATTGTTATTGTTATCATTAGATGCTCTAACAAACAGGTAAATTGTGGGCTAAGTCAGCTGATTTTGCTCAAGGTTAAATGCATGTTCTTGTCTCCAACTGAACAATTTAGAATTAGAAAGACCCTATGAAGGCAAAATGAAACCTACTGACATCACACCCAAAAGATCATCAGAGACCACAGTCTGAATCTTTCTCTACCTCTTCCTAGCGGTGTGATCTTGGGCAAGTTAATGAATCTCTGAGCTTCAGTGTGCCCATCTGTAATATGGAGATTAGTCATGATATCTACCCCGCACATTGCTATAACACACCAATGATTCAGTGCATATATAAATGTATTTTGTGTAATTATAAATATTATGGATTATAAGCATATGGTGCACCATATAAATATTTTAAAGTAGCTACTCAATATATGTTCCGTGAAGGAAATAATGAATTATTTAAGGCTTCAGGAGCCCTATGCCCAGACTCTCTTCTGGGCTGTGGAATGTTCTTCCTCCCACCCCCACTCCAGCAGCCTCACCAGCAGAGAGCACCCCAGCTACCACCTCCCACTGTTCTCTTCCCTGAAGGCCTTCGCTAACCCCCACGTCCAGATCTTACTCTGCATCTAGTCCAAGCACTGCGCCCCTGAGAGCGCTTCCTCATCACCCAGCTCACCCCTCACCACGCCTGCGCCTGCCCTCCGTGCCCAACAAGCTGGCGGGGGCTCGCACTCAATTTCTACCTCCACACTTGCTTGACCATTCTGTGCATCTTAACCAAACCTACCTCTACCAGGTGAAGTCACTAAGTAAATTCTGAGGTCAGACTGGCCTCTCGAATTCCCTTAGGCACCTAGACCCTTAGTGTTATTGTTAGGTGCCGTCAAGTCAATATCCGACTCATAGTGACCCTGCATACAACAGGTGAAACACTATTGTCAGTGATTCTCTGCTGTACATAGGGTTTTCAATGGCGGATTGATTTTTGGGAGTGGGTTGCCAGGTCCTTCTCCCAAGCCTATAGCACCTGGTGTTGTCAGGCAGTCTCCCATCCAAGTACTAACCAGGCCCAACCCTGCTTAGCTTCTGAGATTTGACGGGGTTTGGGCGCCACAGGGCTATGGCAGCAGGCAGACCCTTAATAAGAGTTTGATTATTCAGTTCACAATTTCAAATGCCCTAAAAGGAATAATGGGGGAAGGATGTGGCAACCCCATCCCAAAAAAAAAGCCATTGAAAACCCTATGAATAGCAGAGAAGCACTGACAATAGTGTTTTGTCTATTATATGTAGGGTCGCTATGAGTCAGACACCAACTTGACGGCACCTAATAACAAGAGGAATAACGCCCATGTGTCTGTCAGCTTGTCGTGCTGTGGGGGCTTGGGTGTTGCTGTGATGTTGAAAGCTATGCCACTGGTGTTTCAGATACCAGCAGGGCCACCCATGGTGGAAAAGTGTCAGCTAAGCTTCCAGACTAAGACATACTAGGGAGAAGAACCCAGCAGCCCACTCCTGAAACAATTGTTGTTAGGTGCCCTTGAGTTAGGTCCAACTCATAGCGACCCTATGTACAACAGAACAAAATACTCCCCAACACTGTGCCATGCCCAGCACTATGTCAGTGCTTCTGTGCTATTGATAGGGTTTTCGATGGCTGAAAGTTTCAGGATTACTTCAGGCTGCCAGGTCCTTCTCCCTTATCTGTGGGTGCTGGGGATCGAATCCAGGGCCTTAGAGCATTCAGAGTAAGTAAAACCAAGCTAAACCCCCAACCCAGCATTAGTTATGGTAGCCAAAAAGTAAAACCAACCCAAATTTCCATCAACCAATGAATAGTTAAATAAAATGTGATGTCATATAATGGAACGCTCTTCAGACATAAAAGGGAATGAATTACTGACTCACGTGGCTACACAGATGAACCTTGAGAACATTATGCAGAGTGAGAGAAGCCAGTTACAAAAGGACAAATATTATATGGTTCCATTTGTATGAAAAGTCCAGCATAGTTAGACCTACAGGAGTGGAAAGTGAATTAGAGGTTGCCAGGGGCAGGGGTGGAAGGAAAAGCGTGGAAGCTACCGCTAATGGGTTTTTTCCCAGGGAGACAAAAATGTCCTAGAATTAGACGTGGTAATCACGCAACCCAATAAATACAGCAAAAACACTGAATCATACATTTTAAATGGGTGACTTGTATGGTATAGGAATTCTATCTCAAAAAAAAAGATTATTTTAAAAGGAAAATTGTAAGGTCTAAGGCTATAGTTCAGTGGTAGGAAGAGCACTTGCCTAGCACACATGAGGCCCTGGTTTTGAACCTCAGCACGCCAAAAGAAACACGTAAATAAGATTAAAAAACAAAATATCAAAAGCATGTTGTACAACAGTATGTATGGTGTGATCCCGCTTTGGTAATGGATATGATAAAAACAATCTGTGAATGAGTTTCTATGGTACGAGACGGAGAATATTTAACTCCCCAGAATGCCTAGCGAGATAAACAATGTATTTTCAAGGAAGAAACATTTTGACAAGCAACTTGGAGAGCGCAAAGTCCAAGGCAGGTCCAATCAGCAACAAGAGGTCCTGAAACTGTCCTCTGGGGGGTGGGTGACTGCTACCTGGGATCTTCTGTTAGGTGTGCCCCAGGGTATGCTGGTCATGCACTTGGGCTGGGATCTGGTGCACTGTGGACCTGTTCTACATCACAGCTGGATGTTAGGGAGGAGTCTTGGGAGGGGTGGAGTTTTGGGAGGGGAGGAGCAGCAGGTGAGGCTGAGGCGGAAGCCCCCACAGGGCTGGGCCAGGAGCAGGGTTTGATGCCCTTTGGGGGTGTCCCACAGTAGCACCTGCTTCCTCTGCCTCCTCTAAGACTTCCAGAACCTCCATGATGCTCAGAGGAACTTGAATACACGTTCATCCAGCTCTCATCAGGGTGCACACAGGAAAATCCCAAATCCCCTCACCGGGGAAGCTGGCCTGTGGGACACCTGTGCATTCAAATACAGAAAATACTCCATGGGCAGCAGAACTGAGAGCACAGATGAGCAGGACCCCACTCACTGCCTCTACACACTTCCACTTCATCACAATGAGCAGGAACTACTCTGTCTTTCTTAAAAGGAGATGACTCAAGTGTGTGCCACCTCCTCCAGGAAGGATCCCTTCTCTGCAGTGCAATTGATAAATGAATTAGTGAATGAATGAATGATTTAGTGAACAAATGGGTGAGAGTGGAGGAATGAACGGAGTGAGGGCTTGAGATCAGCTATGCCCACACAAGAAACTGAATCCCACCAGCTTTGGCCTGTGCTCATCTTACAGAGACTGGCTTAATGACAAGAGAGGCCATTTGGGGTTGCTGGGCCACCCCAAGGTAGCTGAGATTAATTACGGTGATGCCAGTACCTCCGCAGCAGTAATTTGTAAGTCGTAATTACATGCATAGGGGCGGTAGGAAAGGTCAGTGGTGAACTAAGGCTGTGACACCTTGGTTATTACCCATCTCCTTTCTCTTCTCTTCTTGCCATTTCCAGCCCCCTTGAGGAAGCAGGGGACCACAGAGAGGACAAGGAGGAGGAGGAGCTCAGGCTGCAGGGGCTCTTCTGTGGTCGCTTCAGACATGAGGGCTCAGGAGGGGGAAAGAAATTTGTCTTGTTGTATTTTTAGGAAATGACCTAGGCAGAGGTGATGGGGGCGGAGGGCCCTGGGTCTTTGCCCTGGGTCTAGCTCCACATTATGAATTCCTCTCAGTCCAACCCAGGAGGAAGCAGTGCTGACCCAGCAGAGCTGAGACTCGCTCAGGCCTCCCATGGCTCTGCCAGCAAACCACAGCCTCCTAATTCCAGCTGTCAGCTCCATGTTTGACCGCTGGTTTTTGGGCATCTGATGAATGATCTCCCCTATGCATTACTTGGGGAAGATAAGTTACAGAGGAAATGAGACTGGAAAGGAGATAAACACAGGAGATCAACTGAAAAGCAGACAAGGGTTTAAATCCCAGCCTCACCCCTTAGCTGCTGTTTGGCCCTGGGCACATTGCTTAACCTCTCTGAGCTTCACAGACACTGACTTTTCGTTTCTTTTCCTTTTAATCCCTTCACCATCTGGTTCCTGAAGACTTTCCACCTCCTAAGATTTTGACTTGTAATTAAGGTACTAATCCTCTTCTAAGGAAATCCTCTTCTAAGACACAGAAACCCCTTGAAAAGTCTCCGACTCAGCCTAGAAGATTTGAGAATGGATTTGTTTATCAGAAATAAACAAACTAGTTATTTAGCAGGACCCTAATGATGGAAGATAACAGATAGGTTTTGATAGGGGAAGGAAGAGTAAGAAGCTTCCAGAAATTGTTGCCAAGAGTAAGCACAGGGTCTGGGAGGCAGGATACTGGCCTCAGTTTCTCCCTGTCAAACAACAGATAATATGGAAAAAACTTTATTGAGCACCTATTAGCCACCAGGTACTGTGCTTAGGGCTTCAGAGCCTCCCTGCATGTTCACAAAAAGCCCATTTTACAGATGATGAACCCAAGGCCAGAGAGGTTAAGTCACATACTCCAGGTCACACCAGAGCATATGAGAGTCAGCTTGGAATTCCAGCCTTTTGTGGAGAGCTGTGGATATTGCAGGATTCTTTAAAGGCACTAGGATCCTTGCAGGGGGCTGAGGGATGGGAGACACAAGGAAAGGCGGGAACAAGCGTGAAAGAGAAGTTGCAGCCACCCTCCAGCTGCTCCTGGACCCACCATGCTCTGCAGCAAGGTCTCTATGGACTCAGCATCCTGGTGTGAGCGGGTCCCAAAGAGGGGCTGCCTGGCCTGACACCTTCCTGCTTTCCCCATCCAGCTCTAGTTGGCTAGTGCCCCTGACACTGTTACCATGGAAACCACTTCTCCAGTGGCCAGAGCCAAGCGGCAGGAGGCAGAGAAAGGGCTGGCACCGGCCTGGGAGTGAGGCTGGAGGCCCCAGGAGGCAGTGCCAGGGCTGCCAGATGGCTGGGAGCTGGAGGACAGCCGCAATCCACAGGGCGGGACCCTAGGGACTCTAGGGTCTTCAAGCTCTCTTCAAAGTGACAGAGTCTCCAGCAAGAAAAAGAAAAAGCAGAGACACATTTTGTTTTTCATTTGCAGGGCGGCTAGGAATACAAGCCAGGGGTTCACACAGGCTAGACAAGGCATCCACACCCCACTCCAGAGAGAAGGTAAATCTCCTCTCTCTTTAGTCATGCCTGAGGTGTTTTTGTGGGGACTGGGGTTCAGCTCAGTTGGTAAGAGCGCTGTTCTGCACTTTCTGAGCACCCAGGTTTGATCCCCAGCAGCACAAAAAAAAAAAAAAAAAAAAAAAAAAAAACAGGAGGAGGACATGGCAACCCACTCCCAAAGCAATCCTGAAACAATCAGCCAATGAAAACCCTATGAGGGTCACTATGAATGGGGCCCGAATCAGCAACAAGGTATTTTTGCAGCACCTACTATGTGCCACCAGTTGGCAGAGCCCTGCTCTGTGCTGAAGCTCTGGGTTCAATCCCCAGCATTGCAAAAATGGGAAAAGGACCAGGCAGCCCGTTCCTGAAACAATCCCGAAACAATCAACCATCAAAAACCCTAGAATAGCAGAGACGCACTGGCATAGTGCCGGGCGTGGCGCATTGTCAGGGAGGGTTTCATTCTGTTGTATATAGGGTCGCTATGAGTCAGACCCGACTCGACAGCACCTAACAACAACTATGTGCCACAACCCAGCAGTGCGCTGAGATATAATTGCAGGGAATGCCCAGGCCAATGTATGCCCCCATCATAAAACAGGACAAGAAGCCCAAGTGAAGGATATGGCTTAACTCACTGAGAAGCTGCGCCTGGGTTAGCTTTTATTTGGGGTTCTGTAGTTGTCAGGTTTGTCTTCCTAGTCGCATTAATGAACATGGTAGTAGGGACACCTGACATTTCATCATCCCCCAAGTCGCCTCATTGCATCTCCACCATCCAGTTCTGATGGAAGCATTACCACCACCGCTCCTGTTTCACAGAGAAGGAACTCAGGCTCAGAGGGATTCACTCACCAGCCCAAGAACAAGCACCTGGTAAGCGATTCCTGTTGCTGCTGTGACAAGTGGCCACAAATGTCGGGGCTCAAACCCGTGCAGATTTATCCTCTTACCGTTCTGGATTTGGGAAATCCAAAGCAACTGCCCTGCTTCCTCCTAAAGGCTCTGAAGGAGAGCCGTCTCCCAGTCTGTCCGGCGTGAAGGGGCAGCCTGCACTCCTCCTCCATCCTCACAGCACATCACACAGCCTCTGCCTCTGTCTTCACGCTGGGTCTCACCTCCAACCTCCTGCCTCCCTCATACAAAGACACTCATGATCGCCTCAGGCCCACTGAGGACCCCAGCTCTCTGGCATCCCAAGACCCTTAATTTCCCCACCACCGCCAAATCCCTCCTGCCATGGAAGGTAAGGTGTTCCTAGGATCTAGCTTTGGGGACCATGATCAGCCAACCACAGCTGATCGGTGGCGGAGCCAGGACCCACATCCTGGGTCTGTCTGTCTTACTGGGAGCCACCAGGCCTGCGGGAGAGTCCCCACCCCTCGTTCCCAGCAGGTGATGTCTGACTTCTCCCACCCACACCCAGGGGCTCCTCATAACATCCCCCCTCAGCAAACAACAGGCTTTGGAACCAGATGGTCAGGGGCCTCAATCTCCACAGTGACCCGTACCAGCCCTGTGACCTTAGGCATGCACTTGGCCCTCTCTGAGCCCGTTTTCCTTTCTGTGAAGTGGGCGTAATGAGATCCACCACACGGGGCTGCTGGTCAGGTCAAATCAGGTCATTCAGACAAAAGGACTGGACACAGACCCACGGCAGGATTGGGGCTCCATGAGCTGGAATTATCATGGCCTTCTCATGGTCACTACTATCGAAAAGGCAGACCCCGATCCTAGCCAGGCCTTCCTGAATAATCTCCTTTTTATGTAGATGCTCTCCGGTAGCCCTTGGGGAACCATGAGGACTGGCAAGGGACTCTCAAGCACTTTCATATAACAGGAGAAACGTGAGGGACTACCAACTTCCTGAGAACATAGCCCCCCAAGCTTTCTACCCCAGTTCCCAGGCCCCTTCAAAGGGTGGGTGTTCTCAGAACTGGAGTGACAGTAGCCATCATTTCAATTACAGCAATGGAGCCTCTCCAAAACCAGCTATGTGACAGGCAAATAAAGCAGGAAGCCTGAGAGCTTGCTCAGCACCGAGAAGGCACAAAAGGCTGTAATTAAAAGCCTCCTGGCGTCTTTCCAAATGAATAGCCCACCCCCAAAAAAAATATTTTGACAGGCAAGGCTGGATAACTCAATAGACATTGCCCTTTATTTAAAGCAGAACGTGGGTTGGCAAGAGATTGTTCTGTTTCCACTTTATTTCTTCATTGGAGTCTTTATAGTCAGGATCTCATTATGGTTCCAAGAATGCCACGCTGCAGAGCAGAGGCAAACGTGACAGAGACAACCGAGATTCTGGCAGATGCACCTGTATTTGACAAATGCTCCAGCCACTGGCCATAAGCACATCCATTTAAATTAAGGGGTAAAAGGGACAGGTACTCTATTGCAGGCTGCTAATTCCATTAAGGGAACTCAATTAATTTTCCTTTTTTTTTTTTTTCTTAGCTGGAAAAACACTAGCTATGTAAGCATATTTCTATTTTGCTAGAAGTAAATATTGAAGTAAAAAATAACAGTAACCAAGATGCCATGGGTAGGATGATAAGAATCTGGAGAGGGTTAAGACAGTTCTGAAAGAGCAGCAGGAAGGAGGCTTGTGAGGTCAAATTCTCGCGCCTCAGCTAGGATGGAGAATGCTCAATGTTTGATGAGGCCCTGGTGGTGATTTTACACAGTCAAGTATACAACATACAACTAGGGAGCAGGAAGCAATTCTCTCATATATAAGTGAAAGCATATCATTGCAACAGATCAATAAAATTGATTAGCAAACAAAGAAGTAAGAAAGAAAGAGTACCTGGGGTTTGCCCCAAACTGCTTCATGGCAGTATAATAAGAATGGAATGCAGAAGCACTGCGTAAGGAGTTAGATAAATCAGGGAGAGCTTCTCAAAGGAAGAGCCATTTAATCTGAGACCTGGAGAAGCAGGGCCAGCCAGAGGGAATGGCATACGCAAAAGCCCTGTGTGGAAACAGAGAAGCTGGTGTGGTGTGGCTGGGGCCAAGCAAGCTGGAGAGGGTGGAGAGGAAGAAAAGGGTCAGGGAAAGATAACATGGTACAGTGGGCAGACTTGGTACATTCAGAATTTTGCAGGCTATAGGGAGAGGCTCAGCCATGGAAAATCCTATGAATAGCAGAGAAGCACTGACATGATCCCAGTCATGGCACAATGTCGGGGATTGTTTCGTTCTGTTGTGTGTCAGGTCGCTGTGAGTCGGACCCAACTCAACGGCACTTAAGAACAGCAACAAGAACAGGGAGAGGCTGAGTTTTATTCTAAGTGCAATGGGAATCCATTCCAATGGATTTCAAGCAAGGGTGCAAAAGTAGAACAATAGTTCCAGTGGTTCAGGGGACACTTTGGGAGTTAGCTATTCTGTCATCGTGGATACCAGGTCACTGGCCCACTCTGTGTCAGATTGGCACTGGGGCTGATTTTCCAGGAAGTAGGGTAGATGTTTCCTATCACAAGAATGATTGTGGACAACAGGATTCAAGGTGGAGGGTTGGTGTGGGGTGTGACCTATAATATATTGATGTGTATGTGTATTTATTCATTCATTCAGAGAGGGTCTTGCTATGTAGACCAGGCTGGCCTTGAACTCACCATCTTCTGGCCTCAGCCTCCCGAGTGCTGGGATTATAGCCATGTGCCACCATGCCTAGCCCAATTCTTTTCTATGGCACTAGGTTTTTGTAGTCTGGTGCATGTCTTATATTTATAGCACATTTCAATTTGGTTGCTAACTTTTTACTTAAAATATTTGATCCAGATGTAGATTCCATTGCATTTACAATGGGCAAAGTAGGGTTCCATAACTAAATCCTAAACATATTTAGGTGTCTTTCAATAACTGAATCAAATCTGAGTTTAAAACGCAGATTAAAATTAATCAAAATCAAATTGAAAGTGTACCTCTTTAGGCACCCTAAGCACATTCCAAGTACAGGATGAGTAGCCACAGGGAGCTTATAAGGACCTCATTGCTGGGAGCCAAATCCGGTGTTTCCTAAGCCCACCCCTCCCAAACCCATGCAGACTGCGCCCTACCCAGGGGCCCCACCATACAACTGCTCCGAAGGTTACAAATTCAAATGTGACCCTTGACCGAAGCCTCTTCCTCATCCCAGCTTTTACAAGTCCTGCTGAGCCCACCCCACCCACAGCTCAGAAGTCTGTCCTCCTCTCTCCACCCCCTGGGCCACTTCCCAGTTGAGGATCTGTCAGCTGTGCCCTGGATGATCACACCCAGCTCCTCACTGAGATCCCACCTCTCGCCTTTACCTCATCCTCACCATCTGTCCTCCACTTGCAGATTCCTTTTGCAAACATGCCGACCTGATCATACTCTCCCCATTGGATTAAAGCTTTCCCATGGCTTCCTATCACTGCCTGGATCAATAGGAAGCTCCTTAGTTCAATTTCTAAGGCTATGGTAACTGCTCTACCTACATATTCTCTGTTCCAGTTAAGTCATCCTGCTGTTCCTTGCATTTTCTCTGTGGTCTCTGGGCCTTTGCACATGATATTCTGTCTCTCTGGAATCCTGTTTCTTTTCCCCTTCTGCCTCCTGCCTATCCTTCAGTTCCTTCCTCTGAGGAGTCTTCCCTGGTACCCCCAGTCTGCAGCAGGTGCTCATCATTGGTGTCCCCACAGCCCCTTTACGTAGCCCCACCCCTCCCCACCTTCACCTGCCAGTTTCTGGCATCAATGACAGAGCTTGGTATGAGAATGGACTCCTCCATTTATTCACTGTGCTAGAGATAGAGCCTGGGAATATATGTTGGATAAAGCCAGGCAAGGTGGCACAGGCCAGTAATCCCAGCACTTGAGAAGCAGAGGCAGGAGGATCACAAGTTCGAGGCCAGAGGCAGCCAGTGTAACTAAGTGAGACCCTGTCTCAAAAAAAACACAAAGTAAAAAATGGGCTGGGGGAGCACTTGCAAAAAGTGTTCATGATGCCCCAGGTTCAACTACCCAATACTGCCAAAAAAACAAAAACAAAACAGGAAGAGAGGGAGGAAGGGAGGAGGAAGGAAGGAAGGAAGGACAAAAAACTGTTTCTGTTTTGTCTCTGTTCTTAACATCTCACTGTGTGTTTAATACACTGGCCTGGGTCCTTGGGCATTACCACCCAGCTGCTTCTCATGAGAAGGTCTGCATTTCCCAAGACTCAAGTCCTAGCATCTGAGAAGCCACATCCCCACACATCATAATGAGGTAGTATCTCCACTGAAAACAGAAGTCCTTAATTAATGAAGCAAACAATTAACCTTGACAACAGCTGTGTTCCCCAAACCACAATACATGAATTTGCTAATTTAATTCAATAAAGATTAACTAAGACCCTACCATGGGCAGGACACTACACTACTTAACTGTGTGGATTTGGTAACTATTTCTACCAACCAAACCATCCCACATCACAGTGGTGTCAACTCATGATCTTTCACCTCTCGTGCATATGCAGATCAGCTGATTATGTTGGGGCCACCAGGGCAGCTGTCCTCCACAACTATCCCCCACATCACTCTTGCTTTCTGCCAAAGCAAGACAGAGCCAAAGTCCCTGGGAGGTAGGGGATGTCCCAAAGGCTCTAGTACAGCTTCCAGCTTTGTCAACTTTGGGAGTATAAATGCTACTAATTTAAATAATGCAGGTTTTGAAAGCTTATGTACTTAATTCTTTTATACTTACTTCATGCCATAAATTTTGAATATGGTACATGTAATTATTTGCTTAAATCCTTTTGACTGAGGACAGTACATGTTGACCAAGTCACGGCAAGATCACATGCCCAAGGACTTAGATGGAAGAACAAAGAATTAAAGTCAACAGTGAAATTTGCCACACAGTGATGCACAGCTGAACCCAAGAGAAGTTTATACTCTGGTTGAAAGGTGGAGTGGAAGTGGATGGCCAGTGATTATGCTATGTTTTCCAAAGAGCCCCAAACAAGTACAGAACCTGTTACTATGGCTTCCGTTTCTGAAAAGAAATGTGAGCCTGGCAGAGTGCTGATTTCTAAGCATCATTTCATTTACTGCCCACAACACAATGAAGGAGGTTAACGTCATTCCCACTTTACAGATGCTAAAAACGAGACTCAAAGAGATCACACAGCAGCCCAGACTCAACCCCAAGTCTGTTTAATTACAAAGCCTGTGCTCTTAACCTACGGAGTAGATACTAAGCTCCTGGAATTAAATGTAACGGTGATTCAAAGAAGGGAGAAGGAATTAAAGTCTTCACAAAAAAGAAACCCTGGAAGTCTGGGTTTGATGCTACCAGGCAGAAAAAGAGGAGAGGAAGGGAAAGCTTGGAAGATAAAGGGAATAAAATGAATGAAGACATAGAGGTAAATTTTAAAGTCCCAGGGTATGTGCGGAGAACAGCAAGTCCTCCACGTCAGCTTCCCAAGAAAGTGAAGAGCAGATCCTAGGCTGAGGAATCTGTGTTCAGTACGTGGGCAACTGGGAGCCACTAAAGGTTTTAAAGCAGGAAAATGCCTTCAAAACAAAGTGTCTTTCTGGTTAGCCATAAAATCAACTACATGGAGAGGGAAGGATGGTGCGTTGAAGAGATAAGAGACCAGGCTAAAAATCACAGAGGCATTTAGGAGGAGGAGAAGCCGGTGAGGGAAGTGAAGAAAAAGTCCAGTTTGTTGCTGTTTGAGAATATTACCAAGGGCCCCATGCAGGGGATCTTTTATTATCCCTAGAGTGAGCACAGCGCAAGCATCCCCAGAGGCCGCTACCTTCCACACTCAAATTCAGGTAGGTGATTAAAAGGCACTTTTCACAACCACCTGCTTCTCTTTCTTTTTACTTAAGCTACTTGGTGTGTTTTCAAATTAATATAAAAGTGTTGTTGGCAGTTTCCCATACCAATGGGAGGGGAAAGAAATCGCTCTCACTTTTTAACATGCTCTTAAATTATAAAGGGGGAAAGGGGTAGTTATGTACATAAATACATTGCTCAAACCCTGCATTTAAAAAAAATACTCTGAACAATTCCTGGCATCCCTTAATTCTGTGCAACTATTATCAAAAAGCATAGTACAGGCCGGGCGTGGTGGCGCACGCCTGTAATCCCAGCGGCTAGGGAGGTGGAGGCAGGAGGATCGCAAGTTCGAGACCAGAGGCAGTCTGCGTAACTTAGTGAGACCCTGTCTCAAAAAGTAAAAAAAAAAAAAAAATGGGCTGAGGTGCAGCTCAGTGGTCCAGCACTTGCAGAGCATGCAGGTGCGAGGCCCTGGGTTCAACCCCCAGTACCACAAAAAAAAAAAGAAAAGAAAAAAGCATAGTACAGCAAACAGGCAAGCAGAATATAATGAATGGGCTTCTTTAAATAACTATTATGGGTGTGCTGGATAGGCAATTGGAGAGTGGCAAACTGTGACAACTGGAAGCAAACTCAGATTATGCAATTGAACCTACTCATTTGACAAATGAAAGTAGGCAGAGAGGCCAAGCAACTTCAGTAAGTCACACAGCAAGCTGGGATCTTGGTCCCAAGGGAAGAGGCATTACGAGGGCAGGTGTGTTTTGAAATGTAAGATGCCCATGATTGCTGACTGTCTGCCAGCCACGAAGCAAGGCACTTGTCTGGCCTAATTCCCTTTAGCATTCTTACATAGGTACTGTTTCTTTGCTCATTCCACAGATGACAAAACCAGGGTCCAAAGAAGTAAAGCTTCATACCCTAAGCCACAGTGAGTAAGTGGTGATGCTAGAAGCCCAGCACAAACTTTTGCTCTTTTCACAAGAGTAGACACAAATCTAAGTATTCCAAGACCACAAGCTCCCCTGGGGCCATCCAGTGTAGGGCAGAGTAGGAGCCTAGACTGGTTCTTTATGGGAGAGGAGCCAGAGCCAGAAAGATATACAGATAAGAGGTTGTCCAGCACCTCTATCTAGAAGACACCACTTCCTCACTTATCCACCTTTTTTTCCCCCAGTACTTGGGAGTTGAACCCATGGCCTCACACTGTTTTGCAAGTGCTCTACCACTGAGCTGCACCCCCGGCCCTTTTTTTTTTTTTTTTTTTTTTTTTGAGACAGGATCTTGCTAAGTTACACAGGCTGCCTCCTGCCTCTTCCTCCCAAGTCGCCAGGATTGTAGGCTTCAGCCACCGTGCCTGGCTACCCTCACTTTTTGGATAGGGTTTTTGTCAGAATCAAGTGATACACTGCATAGGAATGACCTTTGAAAATTATGAAGAGTTACATAAAGGGCGAATAAAACTGGCCCTTGCAGTTATCATTTCATCCAAAAGGTACCCGGCAACCTTAACGACGTGAGAGATCGCAAAAAATCAGGAAAAGAAGAAAGTTCTCTGAGTGCTTCAAAATGTTATAAAACCATCCGGTAAAGGGAGAAACACACAAATATTCCCACAGAGCCCTCTGACTCTCGGTTTACTCACAATTCACGCCAGGAGTTACCAGTTTCCCATTTCCACAAGGGATTCAAAACTCCAACTAACCAGCACCAAATACCTCCTCCAACTTCAAAGGGGAAGAATGCCCTTAGAAGTGATAAGCAGCCACTGAGAAGACACAGAAAGGGGAGGAGCTCTAAAATTAACCCAATAAGGCCTGCAGCCAAGGGTTCCCCACCCGTCAGGGGATTCAAGGTACAGTGAAAAGAGAAGGGGGTCTCAGTCAGCTAGGACCACGGCCAAGTCCAATCTCCACCACTTAGAAAGTGCGTGAACTTTGGCAGGCTACTGTCCCTGTGTGACTGTGGTAGTTTTTTAAATATACTGTTAAAGGGAACATTCCTTAGATCAATTAAATTTAAAAGCATTTATTGGAGCAAAACAAAACAAAAAAATTCAATTCATGAACCAGGCAGGGCCTAGAACCAAGCAGGGTCTGAGAACTCCAGCCAACGGTAGGATCAGACAGCATTTGGAGGAAACTAGAAGTGAGGTGGAGAAAACAGCTCCGTGGACTAAGCTGTAGCCCATCAAGCAGTCAGTTTGTTGATTGATTATATGGTGCCAGGGCCTTCTACAACCAACTGAAGTTCAGTTGTGGTGATTAACCTTCCTGTGGGTTGGGTCTGTTGGTGGTAACCCTGCCCACGATTGGTTAGTACCATTTCTGTGATGATAAGTCCCCCTCCCTCCTTTTACTTCCCAGAAGTCATCAGGTGCCTGGGAGCATTCGGAAGAGGGCAAGTGGAGCCAGGCAGGTGACCCAGAATTCAATCCAGGTAGATAAGATGAGACTGAGAACCTGGCAGCTAGGCACCTCCCTTTAAAGAGGGCGTGGGCTGAGAGCTCTGGGCTGGGGATGGGTGGAGAGAGCCTAGATCCAGGAAAGTTAAAGAACCTGAGTAAAGATGCCCTCCAACCCTTGCCTGGTGGCTGAGTTGCAATTTTTTAAGTTACTATCCCCTACTTGATGGGTTGGGGTTTAGCTCAGTTGGTAGAGCACCACTCTGCAGTCTCTGAGGTCCCAAGTTTGATCCCCAGCTCTGCAAAAATGGGAGAAGGATGTGGCAATCCACTCCCGAGGCAATCCCGAAATAATCAGTCATTGAAAACGCTGTGAGGGTTGCTATGACTTGTACACAACTCGACGGCACCTAACAACAACATCCGCTACTTGAGACATAGTTTAAGAGGCACAAAGAATAATTAATCCCCCAGCAGCTGCTTAAGAAATAATCATCTCGATGTATCTTGTGTACCCCTCCTCAGCCATACCCCCCTCTCCCTGCAACCCGAATCTGGGGTTTCCTCCAGTCCCGTGTCCGTTTATACCTTTACTACCTATGTGTGTAATGTACATCTCTAACTTTATATGATTGCTGTGCAGGTTTTTCAACCTTATCTAATAATATGCTCCATGGATTTTTGAACACCTCTTCTGTTGACTTGTTTTGGGGGGACACGCCCAGCCTGACACACAGAGCCCAGCTTGCTCACTTTGGGTGGCATGGATAAAGCGTATATATCCATGCTTCTGTGGACAAAGAGCAAATGTACATTTCCACTCCAAAACACACTACAACAAAGGCTTTAAAGGGAAATGGAATTAAATATTGAAGGTGCCTATGTTTCAGAGGCTTGCCATAGGAAATGAGGCAAACATTTTTCATGTCTACCTCAAAGGCCACCGTAAGAAGTATAGAGTTTAATGACAACAATAAAAGTTAACACGATCAGGTGCTCACGGCCTGCCAACTTCGAGCCAAAAGCTTTGCATTCGTGGTGCATTAGATCCTCAGCACAACCTTTGTGGATGTTTTGTTTTGTTTTTCCCATGCTGGGGGATTGAACCCAGTGCCTCTAGGATGCTAGGCCAGTGCTCTACCACTGAGCTGCATCCCCAGCCACTCTCTTATTTTTTATTTCGAGTCAGGGTCTCGCTAAGTTACACACACTGCCTCTGGCCTCAAACCTATGATCCTCCTGCCTCCACCCCCCGAGTAGCTGGGATGACAGGCTTGCACCACCATGCCCTTCATTACACAACCTTATTTATGTAGCCAATAGTGGCCCATTTTACAGAGGAGAGAAGTGGCTTCAAGAGAGGGATGCAAGCTGGCTGAAGACAGATTGCTTACAGGAGGCAAGAGGACCTGCACTCAGATTCCCATCTCCCTACCTGGCTACTTAACTCTACACCTGCCATGGCCAAGGACCCAGGGAAGAGCCTGGCATGCTGTGAGCACTCGGTCGAGGGTTGATGTCATTATCGGCAATAGGAACCACGTTTGAATCAGGCAGGACCATCAGAGCTGGCTTTAATTATCCGACACACAGGGGGAGAGTAGCCTGTGGTATACCCTTTACTTAAATTCAGAAGAGGAAAAGAAATCAAATTTCCCCAAATCAGTTTCTAATTATGCCCCAGAGAGGGTTCCAAATCTGCAAACAGTGGGAAATTGCCCTGCTATGATTCCAAAATAGATTATGTGCAATCACTTTTTGCCAGGCTCTGGGTCTGGATTAAGAAGTAGTGCTCTTATCGAGCACATAAATGGTACTAGCTTGAGGCTGCATCTTCTATGTAAATTAACTCGGTCCTCCCAGCACCTGGGAGGGAGGGACTGGCATCACCTGTGGTACACACCAGAAGGCTGAGGCTCAGGAGTGAAGCCACGTACACAGCCACTGGGAATAATTAGCGGCAGGCATTATGCACCTGTTCACCACTGGGCAGGTGGCAAGAGCAAGACAGGTACGGGCAACATCTCTGCAACTCCGAGGAAGATTCAGTAGACACTGCATATAAGCCTTGTAGAAATATAAGAAGGAGAAGAAGAAGGCTGATAAGACACCACTACTCGTTGACTTTATGTATGGGGCTATATTGAACCTACTTAAGCAAGCACATGTTTGCTTTTGCAATCAAATTTTTTCAAGTTCTAAAGAACACCCAAAAAAATCAAGTGAGCCAGTTGAAAATGATCGTAGTACCCCAAGCTATACCTCGTCCACTTCATGAGGACCTTCCTGAATAAACTGAATTCCTACAAATCAAGTTGTGATTAGTGGCCTGCCCAAGAGGGTCACATGTAAAACTGGGCAGCTCCACAGTAGAGACTCTCACCTCAAATTATAAAAAGATTAAAATGTAACCATAATAGATAGAGAAATATGAGTCAACTTTGTTGCCATTTGCCAGTTGATAAAACGTTGCATCGTATAAGCAAGAAAGGAAACGTCAACTTTGATTGCGTGGCTTTCTTTTCCTATGTCAAAGGCCACAGCTCCTCATAGGGTACAGATCCCCCAAGGGGCCCTGGTAAGGCTAGGAAGCACCAGCCCTGGGTCTCAGAGGGCGCTGTGGATACCAGCCATCATCTTGGCCACCTGAATAGAAAGTCACCTTTGTCCCACTGCACAGACACCACCAGTTGCTTTTGTATTCCTCCACTTTTGTATTCCTTCACTCCGTCAAGTCGGGTCTGACTCAGCGACCCTGCACACAACAGGAGAAACAATATTATCAGTGCTTCTCTGCTATTGATAAGGTTTCTAATGGCAGATTATTTTTGGGGAGTGGGTTGCCAGGTCCTTCTCCCAAGCCTACAGCACCTGGTGTTCCCAGGCGGTCTCCTATCCAAGGACTAGCCAGGCCCGGCCCTGCTTAGCTTCCGAGATCTGATGGATCAGACACCACAGTGCTACGGCTGTGGGCCACTTCTCCACTGTGGTCCTGAAAATGTGTCAAACCCAAAGCAACAGGCAATGTGGAAAGAGGCTGACAGTGAGCAGAACTCCAGGAAGACAAATGATGAATGGCTGTGCCTCAGGACAGAGAGGTTAATTACCATCACCTCAACTATCTGAGGGGAAGATGTTCCGCACCCGTATTACCAATTAACCTCACATTTGAAAAATCACAATCGCTGCAATTAATAGAAAGTGACTGTCGTCCTAATTACAAGGTCGATACAAGAGGCCAGTATTAGGCGAGGAGATTTCTCTTTTAACCCCATCCATGTAATTTCCTAATTTCTTCGGCATCCTTTCCATAAACTACATTTGTTTTACTTTTTTGTTTTCTGAGACAGGGTCTTGCTAGGTAGCCCAGGTTGACCTCAAACTCATGATCCCTCTGCCTTAGCCTCCTGTGTGCGGGGATTACAGGCGTGTGTCACGGCACCCAGACCCCATACATTACATTCACATTCCCTCCTTCCTTAAAACTGTCCCTAGAAATTGTTGTTGCTGCTGCTCCTGTCATAGGTAAATTTTATTGAGCACTAACTATTTTCCAGGCAGTATGCTGAGCACTCCATGTAGATTATCCTCCTCCTCCTGCTCACATCATTTATTCATGGTCCCTCTCTGGTGCTTCTTTTTTTTTTTGCTTTTACTTTTTCCAAACTTGGTCTAAGGTTTTATAGTCTAAGAAATTCATTTTGCCAACTAGTCTCAGAAAAAGAACAGCCCTTCTAGATTCACACCAGCTAGACTCACAAGAGAGCAATGTATAAATCAGAGTGCCAATTTGTTGATTCCATTAGGGACCAGAAGCACTCAGAGGAAAAATAACTCATGTTCTCCATTAAGCACATTTTCTTCTAGTTACAAATCTACTCAAGAAGCCATGGCTGTCACTGCCATGTCCTTTTCACCATTGCCTGGACACTGCATTGACTTCTGTTCTCTGTGCCTAGAGCAGTCAAGGGTCAATAAGATAATGCCCCTGCAAGCAGCTCTGACCTGATGTCTCAGAAGAGCAAACAACACAGACTTCCTCACACCCAGCTCTGCACAACATCCTCAGCAATGAAGCGCACTCAGTGCGGCTCCCAGGGCTCCTCAGCTGGACTGAGCCCGGTTAGCTTCAGTCAAAATGGCTCCATTCTGGCTCACTGCCCTGCCCTGCCCTGCCCCACTGTAGTCTCCTATAGGGTCTTGTGAAATCGGCTGCCAAATAAACTCTTGCACTCAAATCTGTGAGGCAGGATCTGCTGCTGGGGAACCCAGGCTAAGTCTGAGGTTACTGGTGGTCCTAAACCACAGAGCCAGTTGTTGTTAGGTTCCGTAGAGTCAGATCCAACTTGTAGCGACCCTGTGTACAACAGAACACCAGCCTCCTGACCTCATCACCTCCCAAAGGTCCCACCTCCTCCCACCAGCACACTGGGCACCAGGATTTAAGCGTATGAATTGGAGGTGGGGACACAAGCATTCAGTCCATGCCACCTGGCTAACAAGATGCTTTGGTCCTGCCTTTCAGATCTGAGGCCTCCAACCTCTACCCAGCAGAAAAACGCGCACAGAGGCTGCACACGGCTCACCTATGCTGAGGCCTGGGGTGACAGGGTTGCCTTGTGCTCACAGCCCATGGGCCAGAACCAGTCACGTGGTCCCACTTCACTGCAAAGGGCTGAGAACAGCCACCTGTGGACTATTTCATGAGCTTTACTGCCATGGCCACACAAGCCAGCACACAAATAAGGACATAATTACCACCATGCTAAAGGCCACGACATTTTTCAACCGGCTGCTCGGCTTGAGCCCCAGAACCAAGGCTCGGAAATGCACCTTACACACGCACAGACCCAGAGATGAAAAGGAAAAGATGGCAAGCCATCACAGACCTGCAACCTTCACCCCGGGCCAGACGTGAGGCCAAGCTATCTGTCGTCGCCAGCACCGGTGTTCAAGAGTGAGTTCATTTCCCAGCACAAATCACCGAAAACAGTACAGAGTGCAGGACTCCTGCCACACAACTCCCACGACATCCATTAACACAGCCTGACGTGGCACCAGGCCTGGCACTGGTTTTTCTGGGTCTGGCTGTGAGAGAGAAAAGTCTGGGACCTCATAGCCGGGGCCTCCTTGCCACCAAGACACAGCTCCAGGAGAACAGTGCTCAAACTCCCATGCCTGAGGGGCTGCCAAGGAGGTGCGAGGTCCCCCCGGGGGCCCTGGCCAGAGAGGCCCTCTGGGCAGCGGCTTCCAGAATCTTCCCGGGGTTGCTGCTTAGGGTTAGTTCCAAATTTCTAAGAGGAACTGGGAATCTGGATTTTTACAGGAACCCTCTTGATTTTTAAAAATGGGAATTAAATAAGAGGGTTACACACAGTCTCCGCGCTGGATGAAACGTTTCTTCTGTCCAGGTTCACACAGTGAGACCGTGGTCCTCTGTTGAAGTTCTACGATGATGCAGCTGGAGATCCAGCCAAATCAGAGCCGCTTCACAAGCCACTGCCATGACACTAAGCCCCGGTTGCCTCACTGGGGCACACGGAGAACAAGACAGAACCTATCTTTGTACGTGGTGGTGGTCGTTAGGTGCTGTGGAGTCAGGTCCCACTTATAGACCACCCTCAAAGGGTTTTCAATGACCGATTGTTTCGGGATTGCTTTGGGAGTGGATCGCCACGTCCTCCCATTTTTGTAGTGCTGGGGATCAAACCTGAGTCCTCAGAGTGTGTGGAGCAGCGCTCTACAAACTGAGCTAAAACCCCAGCCCTCCTTGTAGGTCACAAAGACAAAAATGGGCTTTCCAGGATCCTGCGGTCTGTGGGACTCTCACACCAGTGAGGAAGGACTTGCTCAAGTTACCCGGTTGAGTAGAGACCAGAACCTCTGTTCTGCAGGATGAGCTCCCAGAAGGTGGCAGGCACAAAATGTCAAGTGGTAGCTGAGGAGACTCAGCAGAATTGGCCACATTAGTACTCCAGTACCAGCTAGGTCACTCATAGGCTCTGTGACCTTGAGCATCACTATTAACCTCTCTAAGCCTGTCTACTCACCACTAAATTGGGAGATAATTGTAGATGAAGAACTAGACATTATGTAAATGAAATGAGCTAAAGCTTGTGAAGCAAGGCACACAGAGGCTGGCCCCAGTAAGTAACAGTAAGTGACAGATAGTATTTGTTGTTTTTTCTTCCACAAATGCTTACCTCCTTTGTGTCACTTACTGGGGCAACAGACAAGGGCCTGTCCATGGAGCAAACAGAGCTGTAAACAGACAAGGAACAGACTGACAAATGGATTTATTGAGTACTAATTTCTGTGATGAAACATAAAGACAGAGAAATATGGAAAATTAAGGGAGGTATCATTTTCAATGAGATGGTCAGAGGAGGATGTTGAAAATGTGATCTGTGTGGTGGGCTGGCAAATCTCCATAGAAAGAACATTTCTGGAGGAGGAAACAGCAAGTGCAAAGGCCCTGTGGCAGAAATATTCTCAGAGGTATTTTAGGAACATCAGGAGGCCAGGCTGGATGGGAATGGGGAAGGGGTTAGATGTGGGCTGAAGATACCAGGAGTGTGATTCACCCAGAGGAGGAGAAGAAGCCTAAGAACAAAGTCTGAGGCAGAGGTGTGGGGGCTGGTGGGCAGACAAAGCTTGGGGAACAGCCTCAGGTATACACACCCTCCTGGATGGGCCCCTACTTACCACCCCAGACTCAGCTCTCAATAATTCTACTGGCCCCTGAAGCCCCTCCCCCCCACACACTCCTCTCTATACCAGAAACTCCCAAATCCACTGTGGTTCAAATCCAGTTACTCCCACCCCCAAGTTGCAAACACCTCCATCTCTCTAAGCTTCAGTTTTCCTAACTATAAAACGGGTACAAATAATAGGATCTTCCTTGTAGATTATTGTATGAATTAAATGAAGACATGGCTTCTCCCATACATAAAATGAAATACAAATATTATACTATGCACAAGACTGTGTTCAAGGTCATGAGCAAGGCAGCCCGGGACCTGGCCCTGGCCTACCTGCCTGATCATTCTCTCCTGGCTCACAGCCTCATTCCCCCACTTGATCTTGGAGGACACCGGCTCACTCCAGCCTCATGGCGTTAGGCCTGGTCACACAGTCCCTTCCCTGGAGCACTCCCACCAGAGACCTTCCCCTGGCATACTCCCTCATTGCAGGGATTCAGGTCTTTGCTTAAAAGCCTTCCTGGGAAACTTCCCCTGTCCCTGCCACGTCCCCTCTGTCATCTCTGTCCCTTCCTCATGGCTGTATTTCCCTTCAGAGCACTTACCACAGCCTGCAGAAACCCATGTATTTATTAGCTAACTTGTTTATGGTCTATCTCCTTTGCAAGTGTAAAGGCCTATGAGGACTGGAATCTGGTTTATCCTGTTCATTACTTTGTCCCCAGTACCTCCAGCTGTTAATAAATAGCCAATGTTATTACAGTACTGGAGGACAGAGTGGAGGGCACAGAGGCAAGGCTCCCTTGCCCCCAACCTCACCCAAAGCCTCTCATCCTTTATGTGATGCAAGAATTCACTGGGAGCTGGGCGCAGTAGCACACCTGTAATCCCAGCAGCAGGGGAGGCGGAGGCAAGAGGATCCCAAGTTTGAGACCAAGGGAGTCTGCATAATTTAGTGAGACTTTGTCTCAAAAAGTAAAAAAAAAAAAAAAAAAAAAAGGGCTGGGAATGCAGCTCAGTGGTCCAGCACTCGCAAAGCATGCAAGTGTGAGACCGTGGGTTCAACTCCCAGTACTGTTAAAAAAAAAAGAATTCACTGGGGAAGAACTTCACATTTTTTTCTTTTTACATTTGAAAAACATTAATATGGGTTAGCTGGCAATAACAGACTCCTTGAAGGATTTAGTGCAATGCAGATTCGTTGGCCCCCTTGGGCCCACTGATTATATTGTCAACAAACACTCTGGGTATTTCCTCAAAAGTCTAAAGTTTGACTCCAGCTGATTTAGAGGACTCTAGAGCTTTATCAACACCCCAGATCAGGGCTGGGATACGCCAATTCTCTAACACATTCCTTTCGCCTCGTAAGGGCATCTCCCAGGCATTTTTACCCCTATTTAAGCAGCTACTGAGCACCTTTTCCAGAAACGCGGTCCAAGACAGGCACAGTGGTGCACACCTGTAATCCCAGCACTTGGGCGGCTGAAGCAGGAGGATCTTGAGTTTGAGGTGGCCTGGCTACGCAGTACCTGCAGCTGTACCACTGTGGCATCCAACCCCATCAGATCTCAGAAGCTGGTTAGGACTTGGATGGGAGACCACCTGGGAACACCAGGTGCTGGAAGCTTGGGAGAAGGACCCTGCAACCCACTCCCAAAAAACAATCAGCCATTGAAAACCCTATGAATAGCAGAGAAGCACTGACAATACTGTTTCACCTGTTGCACGTAGGGTCGCTATGAGTCGGACATCAACGGCACCTAACAACAACAGGCTACATAGCAAGACCTTGTCTGAAAAAAATTAAAATTAAAAAGAAACAAAGAAAGGATGGAATAAAGGAGGGAGGGAAGGAGACATAGGAGGGAAGGGGGCTTAGTGTATGGTGATGAGGTCACCTAGGCTTCTGACCAGGAATTAGTCCTTAACGGATATAAGTATGTGGGAAATCATCACGTGAAACTTGGCTAAAATGCATTATCGACACCACACACACACATACACACACACACACACACACACACACCCTTTAAAGCCTCCAAGAATAGTCTCCCCTGGGCATCTTCAGTTTGGTTCTTCCTTCCTGGGCAAGCCACATCACATAAAATGGAGATAACTACTGTAAAGTTGGATCACTAATAATTCAGTCCTTGCTGTGCCCGGTGACAACTGAGGGGGTGCCAACTTGAGGGAGGATTCTGAGCACCATGTGCAGGATCGAAACTTACAGTCTGGACATAAAATGGCCCCAAACACCATGTATTGAAGGTTTGGCCCCTAACCATGGTCCCTGGCTGGTGGCACTATTGAGAGGTCACTGGATCAGAGGGTGAGGGTGCTAGTGTCACCAAGGGATTAATCAAGGGGTTGGGATGTGGCTCAGTGACTGAGCATTTGGCCTGCATGGGTGAGATCCTGGGTTTGATCCCTAGCACAGTGAAAGAAAGAAAAGAAAGAAAGAATGAAAGAGAGAGAGAGAGAGAGAGAGAGAGAGAGAGGAAGGAAGAAAGAAAAGAAAGAAAAGGAAAAGGAAAGAAAAGAAAGGAAAGGAAAGGAAAAGAAAAGATTAATCCATTGAGGAATTCATGGCCAAATGAGCTGTTAGGAGGGGAGCCTGGGTAGAGGAAGTGGTCACTGAGGATGAGGTTTGAGGGGTGTCTTGTCCCAGTCCCAGGCCCTCCATCTCCCTGTCTCCTGTCTGTGCCAAGGGAGCAGCTTTGCTGCACCATGCCCTCCTTGCCATGATGTTCTGCCTCCCCAGCCAAAACGGATCAGAAACCATGGAGCCAGCCAGCCGTGGACAAGAACCTGGGAAACTGTGAGCTGGATAAATCCTTCCTCCCTCAAGTTGTTTCCCACTAGTGCTTTGTCACAGCCAGGAAAAGATGGTTAAAACAGCCATCTTCTTAGATGTCTGCCGCTGCTGCATCCTGGGGTGCCATGTTTGGACCTAAGCCCCAACCGGATACTCACAGTTCATTGGATGAACATGTGACCCTGGGTGGGCCAATCAGATGCTTTCTCTTAGATTGAGGCTGAAGATGTCAGGTTAAGGTCAAAGATCTGAAAACCCACAGCCTTTCTTGGAACAGGAAGCACAGGAAGGGGATCTGAGTGACAGAACTGACATTCTGAGGAGGGAGTCAGGAATGGAAACATCTGGTTGGCTGGATCTGGCCCTTGGGTTCCCTGCAGTGTCCCAATAGTCTCCCACAGCACTAACAAACCCACTCCCAAGAGACCCCAAAGTAGTCTCAGATACTTAACTCCTACAAGACCCAGAAGCTTCCCGCTTGCTTTTGTGAGGCCGGTGACTTCCCTGAGCCTTGGTTTCCCCATTTGCAACAGCCATAATCAGCCCCAAGTTCCCTCCCACCACCCTAAGGTTGATAGAAGAATCTGAAGGATCTTTCAGCCCTTAAAGATGCTATGCTTTAGCCCTTTCGTTATGTAGCTGGTAAACTGAGGCATGGAGTTCGGGTGTGATTTGCTCAAAAGCACATAGCAATTGCATAATAGAGCTGGAGTGGGAACCCTAGCCCACTGGCTCTGAATGCAGAGCTGGCTCAAGACATTAGGGAAATGTGGAGGGTATTTCCTCCTGCCTTGGCTTCAGCCATCTGCTTCCTTTCCTCTTTTCTTCTTCTTTTGATTTTTTTTTTAATTAAGATATTGCCTGGAAAGCCAATATTTAGGGAAAGAGACACAGTGGTTAAAAGATCAGACTTCAGGATAAAGAGAAACTGGGTGCAAATCTTATTTCCATCTGATTTAGGGAAAGGAATTTAACCTCTCTGTGCCTCAGTTTCCTCATCTGCAAAAATACAACTTCAGAACAGCTGTTGTGAGGACGAGATGAGAGAGCCCAGTACCTGGTACAGATGGTAAGAGTTCATCAGCACATAGCTGCTATTATTATTGACATCCATGATGTCATTGTTACCAGCCACACAGACAAAAGAGCTAAATGAAAATTAGGTCATACCTGAAAGAAATGAGACTGCAGACAGGTGAAAATTATAACAAGGACAGATATTCAGAGCTACCTCCCAGCCCCTGGCCTCCCTCTTATACACACAGCACTCAGTTGTGGGAGGCAAAGGAAAGTTTAATTCCAGGCAGAATTTATGAAGCTAGCTAGGTTCTAGACCATTTATCCATGTTTGTCCAAGGAATACAAATGGAGCAATTGAAAAACTTGTAAACTAAAAGAAAATCAAAATATATAGAGAGATTCATCAATAAAGATGTGTCATGAGTAGCCATAAAAAAGCTGGTGTCAATCAAAATAACTCTAGGAGTTGGTAGAGCACTTGCTCCCCACACTCTGAAACCCTGGGTTAGATCCCCAGCACTGCAAAAATGGGAGAAGAACCTGACAGCCCACCCCCAAAACAATCAGCCATTAAAAATCCTGTGAATGGCAGAGAAACATGATCAGATATAGTGCCTCTTTCATTCTGTGACACATAGGGTTGCTATGAATTGGACTCCACTCCTCAGCACCTAAGAATAACAAGGGCACACTTATACAAATCTAGATTCAGTTACTCACTGAAATACTACATACTCATTAAAAATGTTATTTGGAAAGACAGGCAAGATACAGAGGGGGGAGGGAAGGAAAGAAGGTGGGAGGCAGGGAAAGAGGGAGGAGGGAAAAAGGGAGAAAGGAAGGGAGGGAGGAAGGAAGGAAATTAGTAAAAACCCTTCCAAAACTCCCTGTCTTTTTTCCCAAAACTACTTTTTTTCTTGGTTTTTGTTATTGTTGTTTGTTTTGTTTTTGAGATAGGGTCTCACTGTGTAGCCCAAGCTGGCCTAGAACTCCTGGCCATTCGCCTCAGTTTCCCAAGTGCTGGAATGGCAGGCATGCGTCACCACACCTGGCTTCACTGAATATTTTGGGTTATCTGTGGCCCCACTCATTTCCAGCGAAAGCTGAGCATCTTAATTCTGTCCAGACTCTCCTGAACCCCTCTTCTCACTAATCCTCTCCAAGGTAAGAAAAGTTGCAGGAAGTAACCAAAGAACAATTTTTGCCTTCTAGTTTATTAGACACTAGTTTATTATTGCCTTCTTGTCTATTAGAGCGCTCTCCAAGAATGTGGATTTCCATTTTCTCTTCAAAGCCCACATGTAACATGGTGGGCTCGGTGTCACGGAAAGTTAATTCTGAATGTCAGCATGATTCCTAAGAGAACACGCTTCTGTAATCTACCTTCCTGACCCATTAGTGCTTTGACAGTACAGCAATTTAATATTTTAGTCATATCTCATGTCTTGCAGACCAATCTGCACAAATTTATTAATAAAAAGGCTATCTTGACTAAACTACATCAAAGTACAAACCAGCTCACTCCCCCGCCCCAGCCTACCATCAACTACAAAATCCAAAAATTAGGCAAAATGCTTGCTCAGAAATGACCATGAGGGGCTTGGGGATGTAGCTC
This sequence comes from Pedetes capensis, assembly GCA_007922755.1. Classification (NCBI taxonomy): domain Eukaryota; kingdom Metazoa; phylum Chordata; class Mammalia; order Rodentia; family Pedetidae; genus Pedetes; species Pedetes capensis. The sequence goes on along the minus strand of VMDO01014085.1, from coordinate 6,082 downwards.
AGTGGTACAGTGATAGAGAGCTTGCCTAACACATGTGCAATGGCCTGGGCTCCATCCCCAGCACCACCAAAAAAAGAGCTGGGCATGGTGGTACATGCCTGTAACCACAGCACTTGAGAGGCTAAGGCTGGAGGATTACTAGTTAAGGCCAACCTGGGATACATAGGAAGACCTGCCTCAGAAAAGAAAAGAAAGAAAAGAAAGGGAAAGGAAAGGAAAGAAAAGGAGAAGAGAAGAGAAGAGAGAAAAGAGAAAAGGGAAAAAGCAAAAAAAGAAAAGAGAAAAGAAAAAGCCTCACATGGATGGGACAATATTGTAGAGTCATAGAATGTTACAAAAAGGGAAGGAAGGGTTTGGGAGATGGGAAAAATGAGGAATGAGAGACAGAAACAGAGAAATAAAGAGAACAAGAGAGTTCATGTTAAATATAGAAAGGAGCAGAGACCAAAAAAAAAAAAAAAAAAAGATTGAGTCAGAGACAGAGAGAGGCAAAGAGAAAAAAACAGATATTGAGGAGCAGACAGACAGGAAGACAAAGAAACTGACAGAGACAGAGACAGAGGGCGGGGTCTTCTTCCAACTTGAATGCCCACAACACGTCCTCACCATTATCACGGTAATAAACCATGTGTCCCCTAGGCTCAGGATGTCCACCAAGGGGAAACAGAAGCAAGGTCAAAATTAAGCAGGCTGTGGATTTTTAGGATTCCAGGCAGCAGCGAGACGGGATGACCTACACGGCTCTCCAGTAGAAAGCTAGAATAGAAGGATTCTATGCCCTGGACAGAAGCAGAACCTTCTGATGCCTCCCAGGCATGCTGGTTCTGAAGGCACCCACTTTCTGCCCCCTGCCCAGGTGGTTCTGATAAGAGGGAGGGGGAAATTTCGCACAAATCTGAAGCACTTCATGTACTAAGGGCAGATGGTTGCAGGCCAAGCCAATGCCAACTTCAGGTGACTTCCCAAACCCCGTGTTCTCCCTCCACCTGGATCCACAGACATCAGAAGCAGTGATCAGTGCTGACCAAAACTGTATTTGTCCTCCAATCTTTGCTGGCCTTCACAGCCTCGGGATGTGGCCTAGATTTGCTCCATCAGTGGACATTTAGGCCATAGCAACAACAACAAAAATAAATAAAAATGATAAGAATGGCAATAATATAATGGGTGCTTTTAAACCCTTCTTGTCTGGCAGGAACCAAAAACTTTACGGAATCATGTCATTTTGTGCTCATTTCAAAACTCTCTGCATTTTAGCAACATCATTATTTTAGGGAAGAAAACTGAAGCTCTGAGAAGTTAAATCGCTTGTCCAAAAGCTCATTGATCATATGTTGGGAAGATAAGACAGAAGCCCACGACCCAGCTCTTGACCACAATGCCTCTCGCCCAAGCCCCTAGTATGGAAGGTTCATTCAGTTAAACATTTCAATCTCAAATGTAATTCCAAAATTGGCTTCTGAATCCCACTATGCGCCTTCCCAGCACAGGGCTTTTGCTTTTCTTTGGCCTCTTCTCTCTCCTACGGGTCAACCATCTTTTTCCAGGGAAGCTGTCTCCGACTGCCATGGCCCTGTCAGAGGCCCCTAACATACTCTTCTTGCTGTCATGCGCTTTTCCCTGGTTCACTCACTCTAGGTGCAAGTTCCCATTTTTTGTGCAATCCTTTGATCCATCACAGGTTGTCCTTTTTTGCTAATGAAGAATTCCGTAAAGGAGGGGCCATCTGTGTGGTTCATTCCTCTACTCCCGGTGCCCAGCAAAGCCCCTATGAAATGCCTTCTGTGTGTGTGTTTAATTAATCAACTAATGACACAGAGGGCTGGGATTTGGCTCAGTGGGTAGAGCGCTGCGCTGCAGTCTCTGAGGTCCCCAGTTCAATTCCCAGCACCGCAAAAATGGGAGAAGGACCTGGCAATCCACTCCCAAGGCAATCCCGAAGCAGTCAGCCATTGAAAACCCTATGAGGGTCGCTATGAGTCGGATACCAACTTGACGGCACCTAACAACAACAACAACAACAATGACACAGAGTAATGGAAAATCTAGGAAATATGTCAAAATCGAGATGAGGAATACGAAGATGGGGAAATGCCATAAGAAACACAGAGGAGAGGCAAAAGCGTTCATCTGTAGGGATGGAACAGGGGGAGGGGGCAGAAAGGAGGATTCTGTTATACCTACACTATGATCTGGCTTTTAAATTTGTACATTTGTATTAATTTGATGCAATAAAACTAATCTATTAAGTGAAATCATAACATTAAAAAGTAACTATACAAAAGTTTTTTTTTTTTAATACAAAAGGAAAGATCAAAAGGAAGGAGAGAGGGAGTTTTGCAAATGGAGAGAGAATCAGGGAGGGAAGGTCAGGGAGGAGGCATGGGGGGAAATCCATGAGGTTAGAAGGATGGGGTGGCATAGTGTAGGTCTCAGAAAAGTAACCCCTAGGGTACCTTGCTCCAGAAGTCAGTACCTGGAGCTTGTGTGTCAGGCCAAGGCAGCCCTGCAAGCACCACCATGTCTGATGCAGCCCCAAGCCAGTATCTAAGCCAAAGGCAAGCAATTACAGCATGAGGGAGAACAAGGAATGAAACTCTGACCAATAGGAGTGTTGCATATTTGATGGTGGTAAAACCAGCCAATGAGATTCTTTCTTGGGACTTACACATACCAGGGCAGGCAGGGTTCTCACTTTGAGACAGGACAGAATTGGAGGCCCTCTAGGGACATTATGGAATGATATGCAAAGTAGGGAATGTGTGTTATAGTTTCCCAGGAACTATAGCTTTCTCCTATTATCAAAAATTTAAGCTGGGCACAATGGCGTATGTCTGTAATCCCAGTGACTCAGGAGGCAGAGGCAGGAGGATCACAAGTTGAGACCAGAGGCAGTCTGCTTAATTTAGTGAGACCCCTGTCTCAAAAAGTAATAAAATGGGCTGCGGGTGCAGCTTAGTGCTACAGCACTTGCAAAGCATGCAAGCGCAAAGCACTGGGTTCAACCCTTAGGACCCCCCAAAAAAATAAAGTTTAAAAACTAGTGGAGAATAAGGAAATATTTTTATATACGCTTTTTCATTATACAGGTTCATGTAAAAATCTAGATTTCCAACTTGCCCCCAAAACAATGTAACACTGAGCTTATAATTTCTCATGATAATGATTGCTCAGAGCCAAGTTGTAGCTACTCAGCATAGACGGAGCATTTGTTCTCCAACTCACCACAACCCCAGAGTCTTGTATTTTCTGGCTTAGCCTCCTTTTGTTGTTGACATTTCATGCCTGGATCCCATAAGTAGTTGAGTTCATAGCACTCAACTATTGGAAAGATTACTTCAGACTAAAATGTGAGTGGCTGCTATATGTGCATTTTGTAATAGCTTATGGAGCCCATCAAACCCTAATAATGGAATATTAGAGACATATTTTTGAGTCCCTCTCAAGCCATGTTTACACTCTCCACTCTCCTATTCATGTTGGACCAAAAGGACAGAAATCCAATTCCAGGCACTCCATCCCCAAAAGACTTCTAATTTTCTGTAGATCCTCCTGAATTTCTCTGCCTTCTGTATTTTTGGTGGTTGTTGTTTTGGTTGGCCTTGGTTTTGTTTGGTTTGGGAGTTTTTGTTCTGTTTTGTTTCCTTAAGCTCTCTAAAGACTGCTGTGATTATAGTTATAGTTACACTACTTAAACACATGGATCCAGCCATGCCTGAAACCCTCTCCTTTTTCCTTGAAATTGTTGTTGTTGTTGTTGTTGTTGTTGTTGTTGTTGAAATTATACAGTCCTATCTCTTGTTTATCTAAGCTGGTTGGGGTTATCTCTTTTCACTGAAATATTCAGTTAACAATAAATGACCAATAAAAATATCTGCAGATATTCTTACTTATATTGCCTCATTTCATCTTCAAAACAATCCTGTAAGATTTTCAAGAAGGAACAGCTCAGGGCCTTGGCAGGAATAACAGCATTGAGCATAGCATCAGTTTTTTATATAAGCAAAGCTTCCTAAAGCAAATGCCTCCCTCCACCAAATTACCTGTGTCCAGATCTGAGCATTAGGGGAGGGAAGACAAGAAATCCTGCTGGGACTAGAGGCAGAAAGGCCTGTCAGGAAGGAGGCTGCCAGAACTTGTCCAGGTAAAGAGACCTAGGCCAGATACACCTCTAATCCCAGGGACTTGGGAGGCTGAGGCAGGAAAATGAAGAGTTCAAGTCCAGCTTCTCTCTCTCTTGAGAACCCCACACCCATGTCTTAGAAGTGTACTGTGATCTGTGATCCTCGAGCAGCTCACTTTCTCTCTGAACATTCATGCGTATTCTAAAACTGTTGTTGTTGTTAGGTGCCGTCGAGTCGGTAGCCGACTCATAGCGACCCCCATAAGGTTTTCAATGGCTGACTGTTTCGGAATTGCCTTGGGAGTGGATTGCCAGGTCCTTCTCCCATTTTTGGGGTGCTGGGAATAGAACTCGGGACCTCAGAGACTGCAGCGCAGCGCTCTACCAACTGAGCTAAATCCCAGCCCCATTCTAAAACTAGTATTTAGTAAACTCTACAAACTCGTTAAAAAAAAAAAAAAAAAAAAAGAGTTCAAGGCCAGAGGTGGGTGTCGTGACTCATGCCTGTAATCCCAGCACTTAGGAGGCTGAGGCAGAAGGATGGCTGCAAGTTTGAGGTGAGCCTTGTCTACACAGTGAGTTCCAGGACAGCCTGGGGTATACAGCAAGACCCTGCCAGGGGGAAAAAAGAAAAGATTCAAGACAAGAAAAAGCCTATGGAGTTTAGTGAGACTCTGTCTCAAAGTAAAAATGGGTTGGGGCTGCAGCTCAGTGCTGGAGCACTTGTCTAGTATGTTTTAGGCCCTAGGTTCAAACTCCCAGCACTATAGAAGAGACACAGGAGAAAGAGAGAGGAGAGAGGGAGAGAGGGAGAGACTGACTTAGACCTGTACTGCCAAAACTTGGTATCATGTGGACCATGTTGCTGTCTCATTAAAATCCAGAGCCTGATCCAGCCGGTCTGGGGCAAGGCCTGAGAATCATCATTTCTAACCAGCTCCAAAATGATGCCAGGGCTGCTGGGCCAAGACCACACTGAGCGGCTGGGGTTCAGATGGGGATAGTAACCAGCTCAGGTGTTTAGGACAGAGGTGGCCATGCACTAAGATGCTCCTAGACTTGTGGTAGTGTTACAGCCCCAAACCCCATGACAGGCGGAAAATACTGCAAGTCATACACATGCATTTAATCCCCCTGACCTACCAGACGTCACTGTGCAGCCACACGGTACACTGCAGGACAGCAGCTGTTTCTCCTTTGGCTGGAGGGCCAACCAGGAGTACTGCTGGCTGATACTACCCAGCACTACCGAAGAGGATCAGGAGCCCAGAAACAGATGGAAATCCAAAATTTAAAGGTGGGATCTACCGAATATATACCTGTTTCACACCATGGTAAAACCAAAAAATCATAAATCAAACCATGGTAAGCCAGGAACTGCCCCATACTATATTTAGCTCATACAGTGTTCATATATATATATATATATATATATATATATATATATATATATGGGGCTGGGATTTAGCTCAGTTGGTAAGAGCGCTGCGCTGCAGTCTCTGAGGTCCCCAGTTCAATTCCCAGCACAGCAAAAATGGGAGAAGGACCTGGCAATCCACTCCCAAGCCAATCCCGAAAGAGTCAGCCATTGAAAACCCTATGAGGGTCGCTATGAGTCGGATACCGACTCCACGGCACCTAACAACAACAACTATATATATATATATATTCCTATACTTTTGTATATATTTGAAACTTTTCACTATAAAAATTGTTTTGTTTTTAGCTGGGCATGGTGGCACACAGCTGTAATCCCAGCACTGGGCAGCCAGAAGCAGGAGGACAGCAAGTTTGAGGATAGCCTGGGTTACACAGTGAGACCTCATCTGGAAGGAAGGAAGGAAGGAAGGAAGGAAGGAAGGAAGGAGAGAGAGAGAAATAAAGGAAGGAAGGAAGGAGAGAGAGAGAGAGAGAAAGGAAGGAAAGGAAGGAAGGAGAGAGAGGAAGAAAGAAAGAGAA
>VMDO01014084.1:45201-55866 GCA_007922755.1 Pedetes capensis | reverse complement strand
AGGAAGAGGATGAAGGGAATGGTAGGGAAAAAATGAATCCTGGACCTACTTTTAGCTTTAGAAGTGATAGCAGGAGTAAAACCAAGCAGTAGCTTGTAGCATTCATAACGAGAAGTCATTGATGTTTACAGGGATTACTGTGATAGTGCAGGAGGACATGTAATGAAATTATCCAGCTGAGAATTGGTGGAAATTTGGATACAATGCTTAGTTGTGTAAATGGAGAACTATGAACAAAAAAAGGTCTGTTGGAGATATTATTAACAGGAAAAACAGGAGCAAGTCTTTAAAGAAACTTTCCAAATAGTGTATTTATGTAGCATCCTCTTCTCCTAGGCAGAGGATAACCTCTTTCAATACTGTAAAAATAGAGAATGAAAAAGGGATAATGGTAATTTAGATTGCAGAGATGTGGCAGACATCAAGTAATAAAAGTTAGTATCTACTTACACTGATGTCACATCGTGCCAACATCATGCTTTTCTTGATATTATACTATATGAGGAGAGTACTGTACTTCTGTGATGTTTGTCCTTAAAACTCCATGGTCCCAATGTAGTCATGAGAAAACACAGTCAAACTAAATTAAGAAGTATTATAAAATTTATCTGACACATAATCTTCAAAAAGATCAAAATCATGGAAAACAAGGAAATACAGAAATATTTACTTGGTTTCTTTGATGATATAGGAAAAATTCCTAACCCAGTATGTAATGCCTTGATAATTCAAGATGAATTATGTAATTGTACAGTGGAAGGAAACAATGTCTTAACTAAAAATAGGGCAATAGAGAGTATGAAATTTAATATTTAATATCCTGTAAATGAAGTAATTTCCTCTTGTCATGAGTGGAATATCTTTACAAGGATAATTAGTGTAGTGGGAAAAATTTGAAGGGGCTTTATATAAATAGAATATTTCTTTTTGTGTGTGTGTCTGGTATTGGCGGTTGAGCCCAGGGTTTTGTGCCTTGCATGCTGTGCAAGTGCTGGACCACTGAGCTGCACCCTCAGCCCATTTTTTTTTTATTTTTTTTACTTTTTTGAGACAGGGTCTCACTAAATTAGGCAGACTGCCTCTGGTCTCCAACTTGGGATCCTCCTGCCTCTTCCTCCCAAACCACTGGGATCACAGGCATACACCACCACGTCTGCCAAGGGTATTTATTTTCTAACAAAACATATTAGAAATTTGACTCAGGCTGTAGAATCTGATTCAGATTTAAAAAATATAATGGGATCAATTTTTATACACATTGTCTTAAATGGTGCTTTGCTACTATGTTGTCAGTACAAAATAAGTAGATACTTGTGCTCACTTATGTTCATCTGTGGTAGCCAGCCAAGTGAGCATGGTAAATACACAGATCAGTCAAGGAAATATAGATGGTGCTAAAAAACCTATGCAGAACTTGAGCTGACATCTTTCTGTTTCACTATTTTAGGAATTTGTTGTGTACTTATTCTCATATGGAGTAGAAATATTCAGAATCTCATACTACACATGGCTACCATAATTTAATTCAACTTTAAAAATTAACATGCAGATTACATCTTTTAAAAGGTATATACGTTTTTATCAACCCTGTTACACTGTGAGAGTTGTCACAATGTAGCCTCGTGTAAAAGTCACATAAGCACCCTTGTAAGATCCACAATCTTACAGGACAATCAGTCAATGCTTAAAAAAATACGAGTTTAATTAGGAAACTGCCCTGTTTTATTCTTTCTCCCTCCGCTTCAGGACTATGATTTGAAGACCAAATTGAAAAGTAATAAAGAGGTTGTGAAAAATTTAAAAACCAGAATATACCCCTTCTCTATACTCTGTCATTAGTAGCAGTATTTCTGATCCTGAGATGATAGTTACATATACATAAATGAAGTTTAAAATAAGTTTGCATTTTTCAGTCTGATATACATACACACACAGAGAGACACAAAGTGGATATTAACTAATAAGGCATATCCATGTAGCTGTAAAAGCATAACTGAAGACAGTCGTGAAGAAAAATAAAATTATTTCATTGAATTTAGACCATGTAATAAGTTTATGTTATTCATAAAGCTTTGGTAAGAAGTATAAATAGTCAAATTTTAAGAGAGACAAAGCTTATATTGGAATAAAATAGGGAGTATAAATGATGATAAGAGAATAAACATGAAATAGCATTTGAATACAAGGAATTTTTCTTAAAATTGAAATAGGGAAGAAGTGAGAGTTTGTAAGATTGTGAGAATAATAAAAATTATATATTAGAATTTAAGTTAGACACGCACTGCCGGTTAGAACCTGAATGCATCGAGCAAAATCGTCATGTTCTTACTGCACTGAAATAGTGATTACGTTGCTTATAAAGTTTCAACAACAGCAGGTTTTATTGGGAGGTAGTATTGGAAAAGTCTACTAAGTAAATCTACTCTGTCTTCAGGTGCCTCAGGTAATTTGAGAAATTAATGTTTGTAGTCTTGTTAGGTTTCCACTGTAGTGCAAAGAATTGTGTATCTTTATCCAGGCATGCACTCGTTCTGAATTAAGGGATACTCAGCATTGTCAACCCATGGGGTATCACTAGGCTGCTTTTGTGCTATTTACACTGAGAACAATTAAGAGAAAAAAAATTATCTATATAAACTCTTTCAGCATTTGACTTTTATATAAATGAATGGATTGACAATATACGCACACTAAGTAATATAAACTTTAAGAGTTAACTATCTCTTTCTAGCTGGAACTAACTTTAGTTCTATTATTCACAGTAAATAGTTTATATGTCCAAAGTACATGTATAAGCAAATCATCTGAATAGATTATCCCTTTTGGCACTTGATTTTAAAGGCAACTGTAAGTTCTTTAATTCTTAATAAGAAAAAAAATAGTTTTCTCTCCAAATTTTAACTATAAAATGAATTTATAGCAGTTTTTTCCATGAAGACCGATTAGCCCTTTGGAATATGGTTTAACTCAGTAGAATGTTGCTCTGCACTCTGTGGCCCTGGGTTTGATCCCCAGTACCACAAAAATAGGAGAAAGACTTGGCAATCTGCTACCAAAGCAATATTGAAACATTCAGCCATTAAAAATCATGAGTAACAGAAAAGCACTGATATAGTGCTGGGCATGGCACAGTGTCAGGGAGTGGTTCATTCTGTTGTACATAGGGTCACTACGAGTTGGACCCAACTCATCAGCATATAACAACAACAATTAGCCCTACATATCTTTCTCAATATATAATCATCTGGTATGTTTAGCACCATCTGTGCATTAAAGATTCAAAAAACTTTTCAAACATTATGTCCTGCTCATCTGGTTTGGCATTGCTAAATGATCAGCAATGAGATGATCACAGGTAATTTTTCTTATGTGTTTAATCTTAATCTGGAATACCACTCAAGACTGACAGTCCTACAATTGCTAACCATGTTCTCTTTACTCTTCCTGCAAACAGAAGTAATTAACTATACTTTTATTATTAAGAATAACACTTCCTTTGTAGACTTTGGTAAATATCATTAATGGTTAAAGTGTAAGATTTCTATAGATGCATTCCCTTGTAGAATCCAAGGTGCATCTCATCTGGTCTGCTATATTTTTAGAAACACAATATCATCATATTAAATTCATTTTCCTCTTACCATTTAGTGTCTATTACAGACATATGCCATTTTACTTTTGCTTTCATACAAACATTGGTTATGTTTAATAAAACTTCACTTCTGATTTTTTCTAGACTTACAGTACTATTACATGTTACTCTAAACCCAGCCCGCATGTATCAAGGTATTAAGAAAATAAATGCCATGTAATAGATTTTAAATATTATTTGAGTATTATCATTTTGTTGGGAATCCAGGATTTATTCTGTTTCAATTTTCTTACCTGTTCCACTTTTACTAATAAAGTGGTAATCTAAGAAATAATTTTCCAAAATACATCAGATTATAGTGCATATATTACATGGTAAGTTGGGTCTGTGAGTTTAGTCTCTTTAATTTTTTCATATGACTCCTTTAAAATATTTTTTGATAAAAGGAAAAAAGTGAGATATCTTATGAAGTTAAAATGAGATGCATCTGTCAAGAAAAAAGAAATAACTCTGTCATTCTTCTAGTATAATTTGAGTGCCCAATCTACACAAAAATCTATGAAAAAATTCTTGAATCAGACTTATGTGAAGTTTTTTCAGTGCCAAATAATATCATATGAACAATTTCTAAAAAATTTTCAACTGAAGGAGACTAAACTATAATAATAAAAAAGAGAATTATGAGGCACAAAATCATACTATTACAGACATATTCCTAAATCATAGGATTTATAGTCATAAATAAAGCATTATAAATATTCAGATATGATCTCTGTTTAGTATAAAATAAATGACTCACTATTCTAGAAATTTTGATTACAGCTCTAGGAAATCTGCAGGATTTGATATTGAACAAAGATATTTCATGAAATTAAATCAAGCAGTCCAAAAAAAGAACACTAGAGGAAACAAATAGTTAAGATATGGGTGAAGCAAAATGAATAAGTGGTAAAATTAGATTAAATTAGTAACATGCTCTTAGAACTGAAGCTAGACTATATCTAGTTTAAGCTGTCTAAATTGTTAAAATATGCTTTCTATTTTAAAAAACAAATAGCATGCATTGGTACTATATATGTAGCATGGAACTTTTCAGATAGGAAAAAATTTCTCTTCCAACAACATATTCTGAAAAAAAAAATTTTTTACATATATGTCTAGACACAGAGGGAACAACTTGTGTGCTCATACTAGATAGTGGTAGAAGTTTAATAAATACACTAATTATAAAAGACAAAGAGCTGGGAATGGTGGTGCAATCTTGTAACCTAGAATACTCAGGAGTCTGAGAGAAGAAGAATAACAAGTTCTAAGATCTAGGCCAGCCTAGGCTAGGCTACAAAGAAAGATAGTGTCTGCAAAGAAAAAATGTAAATGAATATATACATATATGTATATACACACACATATATGTATACATATATATACACATGTGTGTACATATATGTATATATACACATATATGTGTGCACAAACATATATATGTATGTGTGCGCATATATATATATATATATATATATATGGCTGGGTTTTAGCTCAGTTGGTAGAGCACCATTCTGCAGTCTCAGAGGTCGAGAGTTCAATTCCCAGCACCACAAATATGGGAGAAGGGCTTGGCAATCTACTCCCAAGGCAATCCCAAAACAATCAGCCATTGAAAACCCTATAAGGGTTGCTATGAGTTGGACATGACTTGACGGCACCTAACAAGAACAACAATATATATACATACATACACACACATACACACACATACACACACACACACACACACACACACACACACACACACACGCACCACTTCATCTTCTTGGAACTTCTTAGACCTGAGTGATTGTTGTTGTTGTTGTTGTTAGGTGCAGTCGAGTCGACTCCAACTCATAAAGACCCAAATGCACATTTCTCCATTCTATGCAAGGGACACAATCTTATTTATATTTAAGCCCATTCTTGCAGACACTGTGTCAATCCATCTGGTGGAGGGTTTTCCGTGTTTTCTCTGATCTGCCGCATTTCCAAACATGATTTCTTTCTCCAGGCACTGGCCTCTCCTGAGTATATGTCCAAAATATGTAAGAAGCAGTCTGGCCATTCTTGCTTCCAAGGAGCACTCTGGTTGCACTTCTTTAAGGACAGATCTGTTGGTTCTTTTCACATTCCATGGTATATTTAATAGATGTCTCCAGCACCATAATTCAAAAGCATAAATTCTTTTCCTGTCTCCCTTGTTCAATGTCCAGCTTTCACAAACATATGATGCCACTGAAAATACCATGGCATGAGTCAGAAGCACCTTCATCTTCAACGTGACATCTTTCCTTTTCAATACTCTAAAGAGATCTTTAGCCACAGCTTTTCCTAGAGCAATGCGTCTTTTGATTTCTTGACTGCTGCTTCCATGGGTGTTGATTATAGAGCCAAGCCAAGCAAAATCTTGGACAACCTCAATCTGTTCTCCATTTATTGTGAAGTTGAATACTGATCCAGTTGTAAGGATTTTTGTTATGTTGATGCTTATTAGCAATCCATATTGAAGACTGTGATCACTGATCTTCATCAGTAAATGTTTTCAATCTTCTTCACTTTCAGCATGTAGAGTTATGTCATCTGCATAACGCCGGTTGTTAATGAGTTTTCCACCAAACCTGATGCCACGTTCTTCCTCATAAAGTCCAGCTTCTCAGATTATTTGCTCAGCACATAATTTGAAGAGATATATTGAAAGTATACAGCCTGACTCACACCTTTCTCAACTATAATCCAGGCAGTGTTTCCTTGTTTTATTTGAACAACTGCCTCCTGGTTTATGTACAGATTCCTCATGAGTACAATTAGGTGCTCTGGTATTCCTATTTTCTGAAGTGATATCTATAATTTATTATGATCCACACAGTCAAATGCCTTTGCATAGTCTACAAAACATAGATAGACATCTTTCTGATATTCTCTGCTTTTGGCTTAGATCCACCTGACATCAGCAATGCTGTCCCTGGTTCCCTGCCCTCTTCTGAATCCCACTTGATTTTCTGGTAATTCCCTGTCTACATACTCCTGCAATCTCTTTTGAATGATCTTTAGTAAAATTTTGCTTGTGTGTGATATTAATGATGTTGTCTGATTGTTTCCACATTCAGTTGGATCCCCTTTTTTGGGAATAGGCACAAATATGGATCTCTTCCAGTAAGTTGCCAAGTAGTTGTTTTCTATATCTGGTGGCAAAACACAGCTCGAGAAGACTAAAACAAATATTATAATGACATATGCAAAGAGCTGAAGGCAGAAAACCAAAAGGGATGAACACATTCTGTGTTTCTCAAGCTTAAGGAAGTGAAGAAAAAATTCAAGCCTCCAGTGTCAGTAGTGAAAGAGTCTACAGGGAAAATATTAAATGATGCAGGAAACATCAAAAGAAGATGGAAGGAATACACAGAGACTTTTTACAAAATAGAATTGGTAGATGACTAACCATTCCATGAGGTTGCATAGGAACCAGTGGTATTGAAGGAGGAAGTGGAAGCCTCCTTGAAAGAACTGGTGAAACACAAGTCTCTAGGGCTTGGTGGGATACCAATGGAGATGGTGGGATACCAATGTTTCAACAAACAGATGTAGCACTGGTGGTGTTAACATGTTTATGCCACCAGATTTGGAAAACAGTTACTTGGCCAATTGAGTGGAGTACCTGAGTGATAGGGACTTGTAACTCAGAGACTATAGTTGTATTCAGAATTCCCTTGAAAGGAGTGATGAAATTTCATAGAGATCACAGTTACCTACAGATACCATGTAATGAATGATCAAGTCAATTAGTACCTGAATTTCGCTTCTTCAACATGAAAACTTTGATGAGAAACATGCAAGTGTTTGGCATTAAACAAAAGAAATTGTACAAGAAAGAGTATTGACATAGTCCATATGGATCAGTCTACAAGAGAACAGAACAGGGCAGAGAATGCATATGGTATGGCTTATTGATAATTTTCAAGCAAATTTAAGGAAATATTATCAATTGTATCATTTGAATCAAAAACAAAATCAATATGGGCACAGTACCACATGCGTATAATCCCAGAATACTCACAAGGGGGAGGCAGAAGGATCATGAGTTTGAGGCTAGAGGCAGCTTGTGATACTTAGTGAGACCCTGTCTTAAGATAAAAAATTTAAAAATGGACTGAGGGGAGCAGCCCACTGGGAGAGCACTTGCAAAGTATGTGTGAGGCCATGGGTTCATCACCCAGTACCACAAAAAAGCAAACAACAAAAACAAAATAAAAGAAACACAAAAATAGCACATCTTCTAAAAAAGAAGATAGAAGATATAAGTGGAAATAAAATTTATGCTTGCATTGTACAGGTGGCAGAATATTGACTTTATATTCAGAGCACGTAATGGAATCCTCTTGTAAAAGGGAAAATGTGCAGCTCATGGAAGTAGGCTGTACATCTAACTCCCACTACAGTGCAGTTCAGGTGCTGAGAATGATGAGAACACTCACACACTAGAAGCAGAGCACAGGATTTTGACTCAGGCACTAACACTTTCTGGAGAGTTGGCAGTATCTCAAGCAGGTCTGAAAATCACTTTCTCTGGAAAACAAGATGGGTTTTACAGAGGTTAGGAGGCGAGAGCTGGGTTTAAAGTTCCCATGCACATGGCCCAGGCCTGTAAACTTTGCATATCGTTGCAACATGCAGATGTGGATCAGTGGGAAAAGGGAGAGTGGTGAAGCTAGAAAACTGAGGTCAATAATAAAATCAACTTGGAGTCAGAGCATTTATGATGGTAAAAGATACGAAAATGAGATTCATAGAAAATATATTATCAACTTGCGAAGGGAACTATTAGCTCTCTGCTTGCAGAAAGTGAAGAGGATTTAAAATATTTACTGATGAGGATCAAAGATCATAGCCTTCAATATGGGTTGTGATTCAATGTCAACAAAACAAAAATCCTTACCACAGCATCAGTATGCAATTTCACAAAAAATGGAGAAAAGATTGAAGTTGTCCAAGATTTTGCTTTGCTTGGCTCTATAATCAATACCCATGGAAGTAGCAGTCAAGAAATCAAAAGATGCATTGCTCTAGGAAAAGCTGTGGCAAAAGGTCTCTTTAGAGTACTGAAAAGGAAAGATGTCACATTGAAGACAAAGGTGCGTCTGACTCATGCCATGGTATTTTCAGTGGCATCATATGTTTACGAAAGATGAACATTGAACAAGGGAGACAGGAAAAGAATTTATGCTTTTGAGTTATGGTGCTGGAGACATATATTAAATACACCATGGACTGCCAAAAGAACCAACAGATCTGTCCTTGAAGAAGTGCAACCAGAGTGCTCCTTGGAAGCAAGAATGGCCAGACTGCAGTCTTACATATTTCAGACAGGTAGTCAGGAGAGATCAATCCCTGGAGAAGGACGTCATGTTTGGGAGAGTGGCATGTCAGCAAAAAACGGAAAACACTCTACCAGATGGATTGACACAGTGTTTGCAATAATGGGCCTAAACATAAATAAGATCATGTGCACCTGACAACAACAACAACAATAAAGTAATCAAGCACACATAAATTATCTTAAGAACATGTACATAACCTATTCCTTTCTCCTGTTTTATTTTTCACCACTCTTCAGCTTAGTATTTGTCTTACTTCTTGTTTTTAGGTGCCGTGGAGTCGGGTCTGACTCCTAGCAACTCCCATGGGGTTTGCAATGGCTGATTGCTTCAAGATTGTTTGGGAGTTGATTGTCACATCCTTCTTCCATTTTTGCAATGCTGGCTATCATACCTGGGTCCTCAGAGAGTGCAGTGCAGCACTCCACCAACTGACCTAAACCCCAGCCCAAGCACCTTTAAGAAATTTTCTATTCTATTTACTACTGTATTCCTAGCACCTACACAGTATCTGACATACAAATGGAACTTATAAAGTTAAATGTAGTTTTCCTTCAATTAATTATGCAATTTTCTGGATATAAAAAAACTCTAAAGATATTTAAAAACTATTATTATTCTTAGGTGTCATCAGTGGCAATATTGTGGATATTATTGGGTAAACAGATCTTACCCTTTTCTGCATGCTTTAGTGTTCATTGATTTTTCAAGAAATGTTTCCTCACTTACCTTTGTAATTCAAAAGTAAAGTTTACTTTCCTTAACTTGAAGAATCAATAAAGTCAAAGCTTAATATTTATACAAAAGTTGAGATTGAGAATGTGCTAGTGGCTTCATTACACACAATTTATAAATAAGCAGTTCACTAACAGATCTATGTATGCTAAGGAACAAATGCATGATTACATAAAGTAGGTTTCTATAGCAACCTGGGTATATTTTTGTTTATCAACCTACATGAAGATCTCAGTGTTGTCAAACAGGAGCAATAATTTCACAAGAAGAAGTGATGACAAATGTGCTGTACCTAAATGTGAAAGTATGTCTCAGTTAAATGCTGTCCTCCTTAGGAGATTATACAGTTTTCTGAATGAAGTAATATAAAAGATGTACTAAAATAAAAAATTGATGTCATCACAGTTTTCACCCGGAATAAAAATTCTGAACATCAGATATATTTAAAATCAGACACATTTCAACATGATAATGATAATTCCTTTAAATTAAACTAAAAGTACTACCCAAATATTTATGAATGCATTAAATAAAGATGTTGTTGGAAATTTGTATACTTTAAGGCTTATAGTTTTAAAGAAAGTTTGAAAAGATTTCCAAAAGTTAGTTTCAATACATAGTTTTATTTGAATATTTATCTAATTAAATATTTTGACTCATCTAATGTGTTCCTTATTTAATATTAGGTTAAAAAATAAAACTACCAAACCAGGTGGGGCAGCCCATGCCTGCAATCCCAGGGACTTGGGAGTCAGAGGCAGGAGGAATGCAAGTTCGAGACCAGGGGCAATCTGCATAATTTAGCAGGGCTCTGTCTCAAAAAGGGCTGGGATTTAGCTCAGTTGGTAGAACGCTGCGCTGCAGTCTCTGAGGTCGCGAGTTCAATTCCCAGCACCGCAAAAATGGGAGAAGGGCCTGGCAATCTACTCCTAAGGCAAT